>JAOTRO020193077.1:0-10443 GCA_028566515.2 Pyracantha coccinea | reverse complement strand
TCTGCTCTACAATCAAGGGGTAACTTCTCTGAGTGCAGATCTGCTGCAAAAATTATGCTGCAGAAAGGAAAAGGTTTAGATACTCTTCTTCAATCTTTAGTGTATTATTACATTTGCGTGACACATTACCTTCTTTTAAAACTGATTATCTCTTTACTTGGGATCAGAGAAATGCGTGTATCAACATTGCGATATAGGATCAACCTTCATTCCTAAGCTTCGGGGAAAGTTTTTGGCTACAGAAAACTTTTTCTATACATCTAAGGTTTTTTTCTTCTCAGTACTTTATTTTTCATCAGCTTCTTCTTATTACTGCTTTTACCATCATTTTTAGTGTTAAGCAAGTAAGAATTATACCTTTTCAGATTTGAAAAAAAGATATTATTCTTCATTGCAGTTAACGGTGTTTCTTACACTCCTTTTTCTTTTTTGTCAATACTTGCTTAGTTCTTTGGTTTGTCCCCAAAAGGATTTCTTTCAAATTTGATGATGGCTGGACAACAATTTTGTGGAGAAGATTGGTCAAAGATAAAGAAGAGATACCCGACAGTTGATGAAGAAGCTTTGCTGCACTATTGCTTCTCTTCAGCATATGCGGTAGCCCTACTTCATGATAGTCTTGGAATCGCTTTGGATGATGAAAGGTATTACTCATTTTACTTCAGAATTGTATGTTAAGATGATGACGTACTTATACATTTGAACTTGAGCGCACGAATGCGAATCTGTATCTAATTGTTTGTCACTATTTTTTTTAATTACCAGGATCGGGTTTGCAAATCAGGTGGGAAGTATTCCACTCGATTGGGCGCTGGGAGCTTTCATCTTGCAAAGTACATCTGATTTGGACGTAGGGCACTCTGATTGGCTTACCGCCATAATTGATGATGGATCTCCCACATTGCTATCAGTAATTTTTATCTTTTCAATATTAATGTTTACAGTGTGGTCACTGTCAAAGTGGAGGAAGCCACAGCTGAAGACAATTTACGATCTGGAGAAAGGGCGGTATATAGTCACTCGTGTTAGTAGATGATGATAGCGCCTTGTAGAGGAATGCACACTTGCTATGTAGATTCGGATTGAAAGAGTGGTGCGATATGCTAAACCCAATTCACTTGAGCAGCCTCGGCTTCTTGCCCAAGGCCACCCTCTCGAGGTCACCAACCAGAAATGAGATTGTACAGTGCGGGTATCTATCTGCACAGAATTTAGAGGTAACATATTTGCGCCATAGCTACGCTTAGATCCCCATTTTGTATTCAGAGGAAGCCCGATACCTCCTATTTACTATATTATATGAGCTCACATTGGCCCCCAAATGCAATAAAGAAGGTTAGGATAAAAAGAACAGGGGCATGCTGGTATTGGAGAGAGATGTAGAAAGCTGTATCGTTGTATGATAATGCGGTAATGCACGTGATTTGTTCGTCACAATTGTTATTCTTGTTACTGAAGCGTGAGCTTATTTCATTGCATCAGGGTTTCTACTTTTCATGTGCTTCGTGTTGTTCAATTTTCTCGTTTGGATTAACGAAAGAATTTCCAGCTCTGTCGACTGTTTGTATCGAGTGAAAGCCTCTTGGAACGTATATGTTCACTGAAAATTGTAGTTGATGTCATGAGATCCATCTGAAGACCGAGGCTATGGTTTTTCAGAATTTCAAAATTTTGGGAAATGAACTCTCTCATTTTCACTCGAAAACTAAGAAACCACGTAGAGCATGACCATGTTAAATGTCCGGCCCTTAAAGAGAAGCGTCATTAGACCAGAAGCTAGTTGGTAAACATAAGAGTTGCATCCCTGAAGGTCTGGTTTTTTCTGTTCCCATCCGGGCAATGCAAGTAATCGGAGTACGCCTGTGGTTATGTTGTTCCAATTGCTTTTAAAACAATGTCGTGGATGTGTAGTTTGGTTTGATGTTCTCTCCCACATGTTTCTACAATGTGGGAGAGAAACATGATAGCTCTCGTTTTCAGTCGAAAGGGTCTTGGTCTCTTTGCCGTTGCTCTTGGGCTCCAAGCCTCCAATCCTACCATTTTTGTTTGAACGATTATCTTCTGAGCTCTATGAGTGTGACAAGAAGAAGAACATGCAGAAGAAATTAATAATTTAATTAACATTTTGTAGGGAAATTAATGGTCTTTTACCAATTTGAATCCGTGTGCGTTATCCTATTCCCACCTAATTAATTAAATCCGACCCAAACTATACTGCCTCAAGTGTGTTGAAATAATTGAGTATACTGCCTAAAGTGTGTTGAAATAATTGATTAAAGCGTAGCTTCACTATTACATTACACCTCCAATTTTGAACAATTTAAAGCAAAGTTTGCAAAATTTAAGACCGTGATTTTGAACCACGGAAGTGGTCTAGTGGAAATGCGATATAATTATAAGTCAAGTTTGCTTTTTGGTCTTGGATTTGATACATGAAGCTGTCAAAAATACAGATAACTTATTCATAGAAAGCTCTGAGAGAACGTGTATCATTGGACTGTGACTAGAAATGGGTTAAAATGTCTTTGGCCCTTCTGCGCTACATTGAAAATTCATCTACTCTTCAGAGTGTAGGATACCTAAGAGTTCAGAAAACAAAAACGCATGATTTTGAAACCCTTCAAAGGTGGCAATTTTCAATAGAAGGATTGGAGCTACGTAGGCTTGAGGGTCGGTTCAGAAGTTGGATTGAACTATTAATTTCCAAACCTAATGACACTCGCAAAATTTAATAAAAAGTAACCAAATTAGGGACATGTGAAAGACCCTTTTAGGCTTTTAACCTAATTCCAATGATATGTTTGAGACTGTTTGTAGATGGGCCATAACGCGTTTTGATAATCAAAAGTGCTTTTGACCATTTTGTGAAAAAATTCAAAACTATTTTAAGTTAAAACCATATTTTCATTAGAAAGTTCGAGAAACGTTTTTTAGGGTTTGAAACACTGTATTATTTTTTTAGTATATTGTTATTTTTACATTAGGAAAACAGAGAGTTCGGTTAAGCCACACAATGGGCAACCTAATTTGGTATCGAATTCGTCATCCACGAGATTCGAACCTAAGACCTTAAACTTCAAAGTGAAGAAGAACACTATATTTTTAAATCTATAGCGTGTTTTACAATGTATTAGTTTTTGTAAGTTTCCCGACACATTCCCATAGTTGCCAAATTCGGTGATGGTGACGGGTCAGATGACGACGATGGTAATTGACAAGCAACTTCATTTGTCCAAATCAGTGTCGTTTTATATCAATTTCGGTCGTGGAGATCGGAACCGGTCGTTTTACGCGGCAATGAAAAACCAGTAGGACGAAAATACCCCTCGAGTCGTTCGGCGAAGTCGAGGACAAGACAGCCAGCACCATAAGTAGCCATTTGGCTACTTTGGGCATATCTAAATTAACGTCCAACGGACGACTCCAATTAGAAAATTCACGAAATTCTCTCTCTCTCTCTCTCTCTCTCTCTTCTCTCTTCCTCAATTATCTTAACGCGCTTTCGATTTTGCTCTCCTACTCGGAGGTAAGATTTTTCTCCCAAATCGGAAACCTCCGATCCGCTGTGTCATTCCAGCGCGATCCCGGGTTTTCTAGGGCTTTAATTTGACCCCAAATTCGTTTCGTTTGGTTGGTAATTTGTGTTGGCTCAATTCGATTAGGTCCCTTTTTCTGTGCAATCGGCAATGAGTGACCACCTCGTGTTGTACGTTGACCGCCTCCTTCGGCCCATGGCAGGGCAGCCGCCTTCCGAGCCTGCTGAGGCTGGTTCTGTGCCTGAGCCGGCTGGACCGGAGCCAGAACGGGATGCTGCCGGGCCGTCTTCGAGTTCGTCATCGGAGGAGGCGGATGAGGAGGAACCGCTGATTCAGACGGCGGAGTGCCGCATTTGCCAGGATGAGGATAGCATTAGCAATTTGGAATCTCCTTGCGCCTGTTGTGGCAGCCTCAAGGTATAAATTTGCCGTCTTTGTACGAAATTCTGGATTTTTTTTGTTGAAAATGGTACGGATTTGAATTCATTTGGGTGGTTGTAGGGCATGTTTTCGATTTTGTAAATTACTGTGTAGTTTTCGGGACAGAGAGAGTATAATGAAATGTCCCCAAATGAAAGTATGAGCATTTCAACATGGATGGGAGAATTTCCTAGCTAGTTATTTGAATTTGTGGAATCCATTAAGTCATTAGGACATGCCGTCTCACATTTCGTATTCAAAGAACCGGTCTTGTCCCTCCCCGTTTGCAGTTCTTTCATCAATATTGTAAATTTGTAATTAACAGAATTGTTGCATTCCAAAATGTTGAATTTGTAAAGCATATATTGTTTCTATGAGCTATTGCTTAGTAATCATCTATTCATGTCTTCTTATCTTTGTTTTTCGTGTTTGTCTGATCGCATTGTGCGTGGTGAAATTTGTTTTACATCTGTTTCTCATATGGGTATCCAATGGATTTCTTACTGTTTTTCTAATTTGTTTTTCAGTATGCTCATAGAAAATGTGTTCAGTATTGGTGCAATGAGAAAGGGGATATAACTTGTGAAATTTGTCATCAGGTATGCTTCTTGAATTTTTCTGCATCTATTATTGGCGCTAATCTTATGTTGCACGTAAGCTTTTACGTTTGATTTTCCGACTGCCTTGGTTACTGGAATTTTCGTTTGTTGAAAAATGTACTCCTAATTTCCTGTTAGAATTCTTGGCCGGCTGTGCGTCATGAGGAATTAAAAACTAGTAATGAGTGGATGACAGTTGAATTTATGTGGTGACATGGTAAGGGGTGGATCGCCCTTGACCTTTTCCTTAATGATGTGATACAATGGGGCCATGTTTACCTAAGAAAATTAAATTTGAGCGGGTGAATGGAAGTCATTTGTGTACATATAACTTTTAGATCTCTCATACGCATTATGCTTTTCCTGTATCTGTTTAACACTATATAGATAGCTTACATTTTCTTCAGAATTTGGAAAAGTAGGTCGTGTTCTGTTTTGTATTAAGTTAGTTGGAGAAGTTATTTGAAATTGTTATTCTTCCATCTTATTTATTTTGAAAATTTGAAATCCTTCCAAGCGATATGAAATTTCATTCCGTTCTAATAAGTGGTCTTTTGCATTATGTACAGCCTTACCAACCTGGCTACACTGCACCTCCTCGCCCACCATCTGATGAAACTACTATTGAAATTGGGTGAGTCAATTTTTCTTATACATGTGTTCATGTTTTACCCAAGTGTCTGATTTCTCTTGATTATCTTGGTAACTTTGCTACTTAATACTTCTGTCATGTTTATGAATAAAACTGTATAAATGGCAATCTAGATTCCTTATAGACTTATAGTTACCTTACTCATCTTTGGCTATGGATGTTTCTTGCAGTGGTGGCTGGACACTTTCTGGCACTCCCTTGAGTTTGGATGATCCACGCATTTTGTCAATTGCAGAGGCAGAGCGTCAGTTTATGGATACTGAATATGATGATTATTCTTCAAATAGCAGTGGAGCTCCATTCTTCCGTTCAGCTGCCTTAATTGTAAGCCGAATAATTTTCAAGACTTACCGGGAAAACATTCAAATTTTTTTCTCATATGCTTATTCCTCATGTATGATGTAAATCAGCTTTGGTTTTTTATTTTGCAGTTAATGGCCCTTCTAATCTTGCGGCATGCATTGAGGGCCTCAGTTTCTGACTCCGACTCTGGGGATGACAGTGACACATCTGCCATTTTCTCTGTAAGTGGATTTGAATTTGCATTTTCTACAACGTGCCTATTGGTGTTACATTATTGAAAGAATGTGATTTGCTGTTCATTGAGGCTGATAAACCGGTCGTGCTTTGCAGCTTTTCTTGCTTAGAGCGGCTGGCTTTCTACTGCCCTGCTATATTATGGCTTGGGCCATCAGTATCTTGCAGCGTCGACAGCAAAGACAGGTCAGGATTATCTTATCCACTGTTGGGTGTTTTTTGTTTTTTGTTTTCCCGGGCTCTGCTCTTACCATGTTGGACTGATGTAGCTACATAATAATCACTTGGTATATTCCATAGTAATGTCGTAAAGATATAATCTAAGATTTGGAAACTGTAACATGATACATAGAATTTGTGGTTATTTTTATCGATCATTATTGTTCTCATCGTAATATGGAAAAACAGGAGGCCGCAGCAATGGCAGCAGCCCAAGTTGCTTTTGTTCTTCAATCCGGGCAACATAGGGGTTTACAATTTGCGGTAGCACCAGGACCCAGTGGAACTCCGCATCCAGAAACTGCACATCAAGAAACTGCCTAATTTATGAAGCCAACAAAACGCCAGAGAGTTTCCGGTGCCATGGTGAGGGCGATTCAGCGGAAAGTAGTGAACAATAAATGAAAACGTTTATGTTTGTCGAAAAATATGATGGAACAAAAAAAAGTGTAAAACATTGTAGAAGAGAGAAGGCTGTAATTGTTTGTTGAAAAAGGCTATGTCGGGCAGGTCTTGGTTCGTTCCATCTTCGGTTGTCCTGTATTTCATGTATGTTTATGTACATTAATTTCGTCCAACCAGGGAAAGAAGGAACAAAAATATTGATTTGCTTCTCCAACTTGTTGGGTAGCTCAAAGCAGCTGGTTGTTCGACTTGAATATATTTCCTCAGCTCAAGGATGTTACATTAGAAAGATTGCGGCGAGGGACTTAAAACTTCTGTAGAACGTTGAGGTAAATTTGTTAGAAATGCAATATGAAAATTCGATAAACAAACTAGAAAATGACTAGATGCAATATATTTGAGTTAATTTTATGAAGCTTCTTCATCACCGCCGCATCAACTAACACTCAACATGCTAGTGGAGGTTTAGTGTGCCCTGCGTTCTGGCGACAACTCGCGAGGCTTGTTAAGAACATGTATTTTTTTAACACTTTGCCTACTACTTCGGAATATTTTAAAATAGAAGAGATCTAGGAAAAAATAGACCCCGGGCCTAAATTTTTCTTTTAGAAATTAGTACAAAACAAGATGCTAATCATGTATGAATGTGTTCTTACCGGTAATAACACGTTCACTGATTGAGTTGAAAATTTACATGTGTTCTTACCGGTAAGAACCCTTGTATTTCACATCTACTAATGAACATGTTCTTACCAGTAAAAACATGTATAAATTATCAGCTCTATTAATGAACATGTTCTTACCGTCATTTGAAATTTCTTTCTTTCAAATTCATTAGTCTGTTTGGCTTTGTAGTCCTTGATCGGTCGTTGGTCTTTTTGTTGTGCATTTTAAACAATTGAATCTAAAGTTTGCTACTTTAAAGTCCCTCAGCCAAACATGGACTAATGAATTTGAAAGACTAGATTTGCGTTTTACAACAACGTTAGAATATTAGATATGTAATTGGAAAAAAAAAACTATATGTGGTAGATTTGAAACAACTATACGCGAAAAAATTTCAAATCCATTTGTTTTCTTTGTTTTATTGTCAAGTTGGGGCGTATATAAATAGTCTTGTTTGGTGCTTCGGATTCGATTAGATAGATAACTAAACAAATACAGTATAAATGTGTGTGAAAGCTAGAAATAAATGTTAATTTTCAAATTTGTCCAAATTAAAAGTAGATCAATTACTTAACTAACATCTTCATGACTAGCCCATCTTTTGCCTTCAACAAAGATGAGATTTATTTGTTAGTCTGAGACCCACTTCTTACTTCAACACATTAAATCTAAGTAAGTTTTTCTTTTCTTTTTGATGAACATATAACTAATTAAGTTGATTATGTAAATTCCTAGATTTGGAAGTGGTCCCAATTACAAAGTGATGGATGGATGGTAGGCTTGGAGCTTTTGTGAATCATGTTCAACGTGGTCTTGTGTTTTAATGCGATCTCTGTTGAGGGAAACCAAAGCATATAAGACTACATATATTCTTTCTCACACTGTTTGGTATAATTGTGAATCGTGATCCAGGAAGAATGATTGTAAAGTACACAAAGCAAGCATCTCTCTTTGGCATATATTTTTGGGACATTCTCTTTGTAGCTCCCAACTTTGTTTTTTGCTATTAAGCTATCTTAATTATCCTAAATATGGGTTTATCAAGAAATTTAAGCTCCCTAACTGAATGACTAATTGTCACAAATTTGGGTCAGTGATAACTTGTCATCTTACATAGAAGTTATTTGAATTTCCTACTTCTCATCCATTTACTAATACATTTATAAATAAAAATGTATGGATTTCACATTAGAATCGTAATCTAATATTTAGAAATTAGGAATTATATTAGCTAGGAAGTAATTGATCTCATACTTATTCCTTCTTTCATTTTCATGATTCACGACTTTTCTTATTCCAAGTAAGTAAACACTGACGTGAGTCATATACAAGATGAAGACTACGATTTTTAGTTGGTAGATAAAAGCAAACACTCTCTTATACCACGTTGTGATCTAGACCAAGAACGGATCTTAACTTTTTTTCCAAATGACACTCAACTCATATACATCAAAAAAAGGGTAAATTTAATCTCCTATTTGAGTCACACATAATTAGCCTCAACACTACCATAATAAAACACAAGGAAAGTGAAGATATTAATTCAAACACATGAAATTTGAAGTGGGCAAAGGAAATAAAGAAGGCAAAAGAGGAGAAAGGAGGAGGAAAACTATTGGGGAACAAAATGGGATATATCCTTTGCTTTATCTCCTTTAACTTGCTTTGGCACTCATTGCTTTGGTGGCTTATGAATGCTGTCATTGCATCGAGACCGTTATGATTGGTGGGGAGGTTTAAACTTTCATGGGACCTCCTCTCCAGTTTTAAACATGTTTAGAAAGCCATAACTTTAAGACCAACCTCGAGAATCTACTAAAGCCTGCCCTATACGAAATATATTAGCTCTTTTATCTTTAATCTTAATTTAGTTTAAGTTTTTGCTTTTAATTATTACTGTTAACATGATATTTAGGGATGGGATCCACCAGCTTAGTAAGAAAATATAATGTTTTGCATAATTAATTAACTGATCTAGTTTTACCTTAGCAATGTGGTACGTAGCCGTACAACAATCCAAAGAATCAAAAGGTCCCACTCACACTATTTACCTATTTCCTAATTTGGCAAAAGCAACAATCCAAAGAATCAAAAGGTCCCACTCACACTATTTACGTTTGGAGCCAACTTAGGGTTTGCAATAAGTTTTCTACGTAGACATTGATTCTGTTTTAGGATTAGGTTTTATCTAAGGAATTGTGAGGTTCTCCATCTACCATCTACTCGCGCGCAAGCAACTATTCTTAGCATTTCTTGATGAATATACATTTCAAAAATTTTGGACGTCATGCATGCCTTTAAAATATAAATGGAGTAGTATCACAAGAAAAAAAAAATCAATTTTCAAGCAACATCAGGGCTAACCCAAAGAACAAAGTTTCTGAATGTACTGGTAGTCTCTCTTTCAGAATTGAGTGATACTAAGTTCTATTTTTGCTTGCAATTAGTAGTTAATCTAGCTTAATTTTCTACACTGAATCGAAGTACCTAAAATATGATATTGGTGTTCTATTCGGATAAATCATTGTATATACTACTTATATATGCATGGTTGGTGATAGGAAACCCACCAAAGGAGATTTTAAAAACCTGGTGGAGAAAAAAAAAATCGACCAGAAAGCTACAATTCAGTTCGCTCTCTTTTCACTTTCATTGGTGGATAAAAAAGCAGAGAATCAGCACACTAACAAAAAAACATTCGAGCCCAGATTTTATTTGACCAGTCGCCATTCATCTTAAGGCAACATGTCACCCACCACATTGGATAAAGCACAAGAATTTATGCTTTCGAATGTTCCCAAGTTGCATGTAAAACTTATGTTAATTATTTAATATACTAGAGTTGATTAAATCTCATTGGATATAAAGAAAAAGTGGTCTAAATTACAAAACTGAAATGAGTCTTTTTACTAAGAAAATTGAAGAGCAGGAGTTTTTGAGCAAAGCAAAGCATAAAGAAAACACATTTAACACCAGAACCCAAGTGTCCCAGTGTTGTTTTTGTTGCATCGGGAAGAGAGCTTGGAATTCTAAAGTTTGAAGGGAGAGGGGAGATCTTCGAAATTTAGAACGGCATAAAGCAAGTGTTTGTTTCTTTACATGCAATGCATGGCTTGCTTCTGCTTGCGACTGTAGTATCTGTTAGGTTTACTGTGGTGTCCGCCCAGTCATATATTCCTATTAGAAAAACAAAAACATCCTTTTCTTAGTGAGAAAGGAAATGTATTTTACCATAAACCCCTAGTACACACCTTAGGTTAAGGAGCTTAAGGCCATCTCCAACCAAGGGCTGGCCAAAAGGCTTGTTTTAGCCATTTGGTTCTTCAAGAAATTAATATTTTAATGAACAGTACATGGCCATATTTGCTTCCATCTCCAACCGAGGGCTATAGGGCTTGTTTTAGCCCTG
>JAOTRO020193052.1:0-10444 GCA_028566515.2 Pyracantha coccinea | reverse complement strand
ATGATAGTGGTTGCATTGTGTATGGTTATAAGTAGATGCATTTAGAGCTCATTATCCTTCACCCCGGTGTTAGTGCTTCTGCCCGAGGCCAGGGCACAACCTTCACGTGATTGTTTACCTCCTGCACTGCACGCTCACCTTGGATCCAAGTTTGGTGCCAGCCTGTCATACAAACCACATTAGGTGGTTCCGACTAGTAGGTGACCCGCGATTTATCGCACAGCCTTCACGTGATCGTAGCACTTGAGCATACTTATTTACACCCAGCCTATTGTACAGACCACATTAGGTAGTTTCGACTCATGTGCATGAATTGGTTTATGACCTATAGGTTCAGCCGTACAGATCACGTTAGGTGACTCCGACTAGCTTATCATTTAATATTGATTCACATCACCTGGCTTACATATTTATTATTGAGATACTTGACATGGCATATACCTTGGCTTTTGTTGCTTTTAAGCATGATTTCTATATATGTATGTATTATTATTTTCTAGAAAATTATACGGGTTTTACAGTGAGGGGTTATAATTTTTGGAAAGAAAAATGGTTTCAAAAGGCTTTGTTTTTGCCCACTCACTTTTTCTGTTTTGTGCCCCTCCAGGTTCTAGTTAGACGTTCGTGTTAGTGGCTTACGAGGACCTTACGGCGGTTCTGACAGACTTCAAATAATGTAGGAATTTCTTTTGTGTCTTGTATAATTAATTTTTAGCTGGCTGGACCGCATCTTGGTTACCAATACTTTGAATATGTGTATCTATACTTTAAACACCTCCACTCGCATTTATATATTTATCTAGTGTAAATTAGCTAGTTTGGTTTTTATTTATCCACATTTTCTTATTGCTATCACTTCTGCACTGCGCACCATGTCTACGTCATCCTCACGTGACGGCCAGCATGCCTCGATTTAGGTTGGAGTGTGTCATTGCAGATGGTCTTAATGTAGATAGATACTATCGTTTGTTCAAAAAAAAAAAACTAAAGAAAATAAAACAAAAATAAAAGCCTGAACTTATACATAGAACAATTTTGTCAATTTAGCTTAGGTTGTTTTTTCTTTTGGTCCCAAATTCATTGCACTTGCATTTTCAAAAAGTCATGATAGTGCAATCAGTCCATAACATTTACTTTCCATGACCAAATTTGACCACAGCAAGATCATAACTTGGTTTTCCATGAACGCTTTTAACTACTTGAACTACAAGCCCCTTGACTTGGTGTTGTGTTTCTGGTTTACTATAACGGTGGCCGCAACCAGTACATGGAAGGGCAAGAGATCTATAGTAGTGATCAAGAAAGTCAAACTGGGTGTGCTTTTACCATTTGTATTGGTAATTTAATAGAAAACCTTTGGTCTTGGCCAAAAGATGGATAGAAAAGAGAAGACAAATTTAGAAACTTTTATGCTCTTTCAACAGAACTTCTAAAACCAACAGGTCAATGCACATACTTTATTTTTCATAAAATGCAGAAGATCCTCAAAGCCAAAGGTCAGCTGTCTGCACAAATACGCAGATTATTCATCACACAAGAGAATTATGTTCTTTTCGCCAACCATATGTACCAATTCAATCATACTTCATCCGGCATGCCTTGTATTTGCCCGAAAACTAAATGGGAAATAGACGGATCAAGGTTAACTGCAGGATGTAAGGGTTAACATTGACGATAGAGGAACACCAGGAAAGGAAACTGAGCCGAGGATGACTTCCCAAAGGAATTAGAGCCGAGAATGACTTCCAAAAGGAATTAGAAAGGTAACTTTAACAATGCCGAAGGAATTCGAAAGGAAACTTCAACTGAGCCAAGGATGACTTCCCGAGGGAACAGTAGCAGCCGTGTTCTCCAACAGAACACTGAACACAGACTGCTATGATGATTGTTCACCGGAGGATGGAACGATGGTGCTGGTTCCCGCCGCCACGCACATCAACAAAGGGAACTTGCATGGTCCCACCAATGTGAGAGGGGTAGGCAGAGAACCTGAAATCTTGCCGCGGAAATATATCATCACTGTTGGAAGTGCTTGTGACTTCAGAGCAAGAGGTAGTGGAAGCACCATCTCTATAGTTGTCAGCTTCGTGAACTTCAGATTCTGACATATTTCTGATCAAATGTAGCTGAGCAGCGCCTGAAGCATTCACTCTGAGGTGTGTAGTATTTGGCTTGGAATCTTGGACCTTCTTCATGTTGAGAAAGCGCCCACCAGTTCCTCTAGCCCTCTTCAATGCATGAACATGCCGAGATTCATGAAGATACGGCTGCACATATTTCAGAAAGGTCTTCCTTAGCAAAACCAGTGAAAAAAAAAGTACAAATCTCCATAGCAAAAATCAGAGACGGGCATTTACAAATCTGTTTCAAACCTTCCCATACCTTACGAACTTTGACGAGTTTGTTCTGAGCTTCAAGCTTAGCGCGAAATTGCCTCCTCCGGAGAATTGCACGGTACTGTTTCGCGTTTACAAAAATAGGTTCATCTTCTGTAAGATCAAGAGGCAAGGGAACCCTACCAGGAGTCATCCCCACCACCTGAGGATGGTGAATCTGGAGACATTAAAATGGTAAATACCTCATCATATCGCCATAAAAGAGGCACATTCTTATGCAAAAACAGCCACAAGTGGTGTATTTTATAGAACTTCAAGTCATGGTTTGACACTAAAGGAAAAAAGAATCAGAATCTATATCAAAACCACTAAATTGTATATTATATCTTATAACTTTTGTATTTTGACCCTCATAAGAATAGATCTTCAAGATTAACCCCATTATTTTTGCATCTATGCCTTGAAGGTTCAACTTCATAAAGATATATTCTAGGGTTAACAGGTAAGCAAGAAGAAACTTTAGTACTATAAAGAGATCAGAATAAAGAATAAGAGCAAAGGAGATAAAGAGAAACACAGAATCCCGAAATTTATAAGATACCTTGGAACCCCACTTTAAGAATATCAAACTAGCTGTTACGTTGGCTTTAAACAATTTGCACGACAAGATGCTTAGGAAGGTGCTACATGGCTAAAGCCTAAAAAGATTGTATAGGTCCAACCCTCGATAACATTTCTGATGAGTTTATATGGATCAGTTCTCCTACCAAAAAAAGACGCATATAGCCAACTCACTGTGAAAAGAGAAACAAGAGTTTGAAGTGCAAGGTGCACGAACATTGTCGGACATAACATTCCAAAGTGTCTTTTGTGTTCATTTTGGAAGTATTGAGGTTGCATTGGTCATAGTGAAAGAAGAGTTAATTATTAATTTATCCTCAAAGTTGGTTAAAAGAACCTACAGTTATAGCATCTGCAGCATAATTGGAAAGCTCTTGAAAAATTGAAGTAATCTATTATATGTGCTTTCCGGTTAAAGGCACGCCCTTTGTGATTACTTCTATTAGTTACCTTAAATAAATAGTATAATGCTAAAAGCACCATTTAGTGTTCATGATATTGTGCAACCACATTGAAAGAAATAACCAAGCCTTATGTCGCTACTCACCGGATTAGCACGTTCTACAAACCAACCAACCTCTGGGGGCTCTACTGATATAACTAAGTTGGCAAAACATAAACACCTGAGAAAAGAGGACCTATTGGTATTTACTTTGAAGCACTTACCGTGGCTTGTGGCCCACAAGCAGTAGCCAGTAAGCTTCCAAAGTATGGCTCAGCATAGTGGAAAGGAATATGACCCTGAATTAGTAACCAGAAAAATATAAGATTCCCACGTCCATTGTGACCAGAAAAAACACAGGCGGGTAAAACTTACAATTGAACGGCTAAAATCAATTTGTGAAGGGAAGATAAAGCTCTGATTTTCCATTGGTGATAGTGATTTCATGAAGGCCCCAACAGGCTTCCCTTGTGTTTCATTATATCCTATACCAAGAACAAGGGTAAACCAAATTAGATATATGGATCTGGCCTGGTAACAAAGAAATCAATGTGAAGAACCAAATACTTATTAGGGGAAGTTCTCCAAGTAGTATCGTGGTATGCGAAGTGAGATGTATACAAGTTTTGGCAAATCGATAAGAAAGTATAATATTAACTAATAAAGAGGAGTGCAATGACCAATCACAAGTAAGGGGTGTGTGCAATTCCTGACCGTAGCGAAGGCCTAATATGTGTTGTCCAACCGTCCAAATCATAATTGACGAACATTAGTCCAAGTGGTACATTAACTTAAAATCAATTTATCCTTTTACAGATATTTTGTTTCTTAATAGAGAATAAAAACAAATACTGATAGAACAACACCAACATGCAGAATTAAGGAGCAAAAAATTCCGTTGAAACATCAATTGAAGGAGAAAGAAACAAGGAAACGAAAATATGGGGCGACAGATACACCAACCTGGTTGTGCTGAAACTATGCCTTGCCCACAGGGGTTGCCTTCTTTCATACTATCAACTTCAGAGAGAGATTGACCTGTTGACAGAGTTGAGGATGAATCCTGATCTTGAAAGTTAATTCGAGATTGCTTGCTGTTATGATAATTATGTAGCGGCACGCCCATGTTCAAGATTAAGCTATTGGAGGAAGATGAGTGTTGGACATGTGTCTCAGTAGAATTCTCCCATGTTGAAGATCCAACAACGAATGGAAATGTTGGGTGGGCAGAACCAAAACCAGAGTTTTTCTTATCCAAATTCTGCATTTTCTAAAACAACTATTCAGGCTCGTCTACAAAATATGGCGTTGAAACTTTATAGATCTTCAAATATGTTCAAGAGAAAACCTGAAGGTTCACTTAAATCACCGACTCATCAGCAACCAAGTGCAACCAGTCGAAATGCTGCCCAAGTAAAAATAACAGCACCAAACTTTAGTAACTATTTTACTTCATATGCACTGAACGAACAAACTATAATGAAATCAATTCAAGACGAACGAAAAACAATATAAAACTACTTGAGTGAACAAAGGTACCGATAGTAAGCATATGCATAACTAAAGACATATCACTTTCACTGTACCGAAAAGGGCACACCGACAAGAATTGATGCAGCACATATTATTACAAAGAATGCACCAACTAAAAGTGTCCACGATCCTAAGTGCCGGATATCAAACTCCAGTAAGAATCATGAATGGAAATAGAGGAAAATTAGCCAGAGGACGATATAAACATATAGGGAAAGGCAACGCCCTCGACCACTGTAGTCACATTCACCATCTAGTTTCAAACCAACGGATCCTCAGTATTGCATATCAGCTAGGAAAACCTCAGTTCATCAATTAGAACTCGCTACAAGGGCCAAATAGTTATCACGGCTACTGATTCTGCGGTTTATGAATATTTCTAAACCACAGTACTAATTCGGTTCAACACAGAAACTCAAAATACATGCGGCAATCAAATCACTACATAATCAGACTTCTGTTGATTCTATAAAATAAATAATCCAATCACATAATTACATTAATTATGAAATGAAAAGCACCACAAAGATGGAAAAGGCACGGATTAAAAATGTTGAATAATCATTTTTGCACTAAAGTTCCATGATTTTTTGAACATCCCATCCTCAAATTGGAAACAATTAAACCCAAGAACAGGAATTGTTTAAACTTTTATTTTTTATGTATCCAAGAACTGGAATAAGTCTAAAATCAGCAAAACATATGACTAAAATTATTACCCAAAATAATTACCAAAAGAAAAAAGCTTTAAAAAATAAGTGTTACCCAAATAAGAAATCAGTCACCCGAACCCAATAAAACCACTACAAGATCAACCTCACCATCTTAATCTCCACGTGCAACCAAACCAGAGGCTCACTACAATACAGTAAAATTTACCATTGGAATTCCCTTTTATTTTGTTATGAAAAAAAAAACAGAAACATAAGAAATTGTAAAAAGAAGTTCAGACAAAATAAAGGAAAATAAAACAAACCCACTTCAAGAAACTAAAAAAGGCATGAAATTTACAGCAGAAAGAGTGAAAGAGTGAGTGAAAAGGAAACACCTTTGAGATTAAATATGGTGAAGGTGATTGGAAACTAATAAATGGGTTTTGCTGTAAGCTTTGAATTCTGCATGCCTTCTTCTTCTTCTCCTTCCTTTAACCCACAAGAACTCTCTCTCTCTCTCTCTCTCTACTCAAAAACTTACTCTCAATTGGATCGGCTTATTCGGTGCAAAGGCTCCATCTTTCTTCATCGCCTTAAACGACAAATTTCCTTGCATTAAACGCACTCACAAATTCAATATCTCTCTTCTTTCTCACCACCTTCCCACCATCCTCACTTCCCCGCTCTCTCCCTCTCGCACTCCCTCTCGCACTCCCTCTCTCTCCCCCAACCCCTCTCTTCTCTGAAATAAAGTAACATTGTTCTACGTGTCCATTAACTAATTAAACTTGTGATAATAATTTATTGCCTTAAAGGTTTCTTTATTGTTTGGATAATATATTTTTTCTGGTTTGGTGCTTCGTCTGTTTCCCTTAGCAGGTCGCTGCTTTTTGTCGTCTTGTGCTAGTGCTAACACGAAGCGAGTTAATGACACTGTTTTTCTTGTTCTGAAAATGACATTTCAAAATATTGTTTTTCACTGTTCTTACTATGCAGATGGCTATCATCCCGATTAATGTCTGTACGTTTGAAAATTAAGAAATGACATCTAAACCTGTTAAGGCGCCTGCAAAGACCGCACAGGCACTCGTCTAGACTGCCCAGGCACCCACCTAGCCCTTCCAGACCCGCCTAGACACCTGCCTAGGTTGCAATTCACCTAAATATAAAATAGATAATTTTCCTTTTACATTTTATTGTTTCCGATAAATTGTAAGAGACATTGAACACTTAAATAAACACACATTATATGTTTGCTCCCCATGTTTTCATTATATTCCAATACTTCATAATATAAATGTCATTTTATTTTCTAGTTTATGATAAAATTATATATATTTAAAGTATAAACAGACACTTATTTACACGAAATACAATAAATTTACTTAAATTCGTCTAATCCGCCTAAGCACTCGACCATAGCCATCCTCTGACTAGCTCCTAACGTCTTTTAGAACCTTGATTTTTTTTTTAAATTAGTGTTCAGCTAATCAATAATATTAGTTGTTGGAAATTGGTACTATCAAATACTGTTGGAAATAGGTGAATGGGGTGTTGACCTAAGATCATCTCTAAAAGAAAACGTTAAATTATAATTGATGGTTGAAGTGGCATTTTGAAGTTTTATGTCATATTTTGTAATCGAATTGTCAATTGTTATTTTCTAATTAAAATAGAGCTTTAAATGATTGTATTTATTTCAAAAATTGTTGAAACAAAACTTTTATTGGTTGAAATGTTAGTGGAGTAAGGGACCTAGCCTTAAAATTATTATAAATAAATTTCTCGTTGATGTCAAATTTGACTCTAATCACAAAGACTTCAAATCCAGTCAGCAAACAACACTTCGGTTATAATGATTTTTTATGTCAAATATGCACAGTAGCATCTCCACATAGGATTTGACATCTTCTTTGGAAATGTTCTAAGTTGACAATAAGCCATTCTACATACAGAGAGATTTTTTTTGTACGACTAAACACGGGGTGAACACCACATGTTATTATACAATTTGAGGAAAAGTTTTTTTTCAAGTATCCAAACAATGCTGACATTTCCAACCAACAGACCACGGAGTTCATATGCCATCTGAACAAATAGTAGGCGTTGTTTCGTCCAATTGACATATGTATTCCATCATGTGTTCAAGTACACTGAAAATTTTCTCTTACATTTGGTTATGTCAAAATTTAATTGTCTACTTCTTGTAAGATTATTTTTCTTTTTAATCATAGTAAGTTTGGAATGCACAATTAAATTTTTAGAAAGCCAATCATAATTCTCTTTTTATATATAGGATCACTTTTATAGTGGTGTAAGGCTATTAGTTTTGTAGTTAAAAGTTACATTTAACTCTAAACTGACTTAATACCTCTCCAATGTGTCAAAAAAGTAGAAGTCAAATATGACGCTATATACAAAATCATGTCGGACTTTAGATAAATCTACAATTAAAAGTAGGACCCTTTAACTTTAGAAGATACAAAAAAAAAATTAAAAAAAAATAAAAAAAAAAGCTATATTTAACTATAAAATTACTTAATCCTTCTGTGATGCATAAAAGTTAAAAAAATCAAATTAACTCTACCTGCGTTGGAGATATTATAACTTACACCACTGCATTTAGAGTCAAATATGACTATATAACTTTCTGACTTTTTTGTTTTGGAATAGAGAAAGCCAAAAGAACTATACTTATAAGAATCAACTCGAAATTTGTATATTAAAATGAACTGTTAAACTTGTAAATGTGGAACTCAAAATTTTCAGCCTAGTATGCGAGCTAAGTGTCTAGGAATCGAGCTCAAAATTTCGGGATTGTGAAAGGTTTGGGATAATGTTTAAGCTATGTTGAAAAGTAAATATCTAAATAAACCCGGGTGATAAGAAAATAATTATCGACCTACTCAAATGCTCAAAATAAATAAATAAAAACAAAATACATGAATACGTAGACATTCACTACTTGGCCATGCAGACGATTAGCTAGTAGCCACCCTCGGTTGGATTTGCATTAGTTTTTCCCACGTGTCATTGGTGCACGTGAAATGTAGATCAGATTCATTTTGTCTAATTGTATAATGACATGTGTATTTCGTCATGTGCCTAAGCACACTAAAAAACCTCTCATACAATTGGTTATATGTCAAACTTTAATTGTCTACCTCTTGTACGATTAATATTCATTTTATAGTAAGTTTGAAAAACACAATTAAATTTTTAACGTGTCAATAATAATTCTGTTTTCATACATAGGAATTGTTTTTATAGTGGTGCAAGGCTATTAGTTTTGTAGCTAAAAGTTATTTTAACTCTAAATTGACTTAATACCGCTCCAATGCGTCAGAAAAGTAGGAGTCATATATGTCAGTATATACAAAATCATGTTTAACTTTGGATATATCTATAGTTAAAAGTAGGACCCTTAACTGTAGAAGCTACAAAATTTATATTTAACTATAAAATTACTTAATCCTGTTGTGATGCATAAAAGTTAAAAATCAAATTAACTCTACATAGATTGGAGATATTATAACTTATAGCAGCACATTTAGAGTTAAATATGACTTTATAACTTTTTGACATTTTCGTTTTGGATTAGAGATAACCAAAAGAACTATACTTCAAAGAATCAAGGCAATACTCGCATATTAAAATCAACAATTAGGTTTGTAACCGTAAAACCCAAATTTATATGCCTACAATGTGAGTCAAGTATCTAAGAATCGAACTCAAAATTACGGATTGTGAAAGGTTTGGGATAACATGTTTAAGCTATGTTGAAAATTAAATATCTAAATGCACCGGGATGATATGAAAATAATTATCGACATACTCATTTGCTCAAAATAAATAAATAAAAACATAATACATCAATACGTAGACATTCACTACTTGGCCAGGCAGCGACTAGCCAGTAGCCACCCTTGGTCGGATCTGCAGCTGCTTTTCCCACGCGCTGCTGGTGCGCGTGAAATGTAGACCAGATTCCTGGTTCTGGATTTTCTTCGGCTGTCCGAGTGCTCCGGCTATCAAGGAGCCGTTTGCTGTCCATTCCATCCAACGGTCATATCTTCCTCATATGTACCACGTGTCAGAAATCCATTGCCGTCTTTGTATGACATGTTTCCTAGGCTAAATCTACTAGGTCCAGTGTTACGAAATTGGGAACATTTTCTCAATAATCTTAGGACGTGAGAATGGTGGTAATAAATCATTTTATGAGAGGCAAAATCGTAGTATTATATGTTTTTTTTTCTTTTCTGCAAGGGAATTCTAGTTTTTTTTTTTTCTTGCAAAACATTTTAAAAATAGTTCTAGTTCCATGGCATTCTTAAATTAGATCTTCATAATCCAGATATCAAGGCTCGTTTCAATCAATTCAAGACTTGAAACCCCGAGCCTCATACTCTGAACTCAATAATACAAAACTCGAGGCTCGTTTCACAGTTAAATTAAAGGATTAAATGTCAAAATGGTCCATGTGTTATAGCCATGTGGCCAATTTAATCCCCATGTTTTCGATTGGGCTAATTTAGTCCTCGTGTTTGTCTCTGTTAACCAATTAAGGACAGTTCATTCGATCTCTTTTAAAAAATTCATAAGAAAAATCATATGAGAAATAATTATCTTTTCTCTTTACAGAAAATGCAAATTAATGAGAAATAACACATATAAGAAATAAAATTTCCAATCTGAAAAATGATTAAGATTGTGACATAGAAAAGAAAAGGGGTAATGTTAGGGAGGTTGACACACCTCGACCGACGTCAAGACATGCTGGCCGTCACGTGAGGATGACGTAACCATATGCACAGTGCGAAAGCAAATATAATAAATAGAAAAACGAATGAATAAAA
>JAOTRO020193026.1:0-10445 GCA_028566515.2 Pyracantha coccinea | reverse complement strand
TGGAATTGCAGTGAATTAGCAATTGTTTTACCTGGAGTTCTTCCGCGATCCTAAGTCTTGCTAGTAGGACTTCATACTCGGCTTCATTATTGCTTGCTTTGAATCCCAGCTTAAGGGCTTGTTTAAGTATAGAGCCATCTGGTGTTTGCAGTACCATTCCCGTGATGGCTACGTGTATATTGGATAACCCATCTACGTAAAGCTTCTAGATACTAGGATTTTCTAGGGGGTTTTGAGAATTGATTGCCTCATTAGCACCTTGCACCACAAGGGTGAACTCCACTGCGAAATCTGCCAAGGCTTGGGCTTTGATTGATTTTTTGGGATGGTATACAATTTCATGTTACCCCAGTTCGATAACCCACTTTGTAACTCTGAATAAAGCGTCAAGGTTGTGTAAAATAGATCTCAGCAGGTATTTCGTGATGTAGACCACTCTAAATGACTGGAAATATTGTCGAAGTTTACTTGCTATTGTTACAATTACTAAGATGAGTTTTTCCATCTTCTGATATCTTGTTTCTGGTTCAAAAAAATCTTTTGATATGCAATATACCAGTTGATGCTCCCTTGAGTATTCTCGGATCAGAGTTGCACTTACTGCATTGTCCAATATAGCCAGATAGAGGTATAGATCCTCTCCGTCGATGGGTTTGGATAGCAGCGGAGATTTGGAGATGTACTCCTTGAGTTTTGTGAAAGCCTCTTCGCATTCATCTATCCATATGAGGCCCTTGTTTCTTTATTCCCGTAAAGAATGGTTTGCACTTGTGGGTAGACCTTGAAAGGAATATAATGAAAGCTGCTAGGGTTCGGTTCGGTTCCTTTTGGTTCAGTTTTTTGCCGAAACTGAAATTATGGTTCAGTTCAATTTTTTTTGTTCGATTCAAGTTTGATTTTAGCTTTTTCTGGTTCAGTTTGGGTTTTTTTTTTTTACTTACAAAAAAAAAATAAAAATTGAGAGTGTTAGAGAGAGGTGGTTAAGCTTGAACGATATATATATACACATGATATAGGTAGGTTTCTGGTATATGGCATAAGCCAGATAAACCCAGCGTCCATCAGTAGTAGGCTTCATTGCACCCCCTATTAGCGAACAAAGGTAGCAAGGCAATGGAGGTTCAGAACCCGATAACCATAATACCCTACCCCCAGGTTCCAATTCCCAACAACATCTTGCATGGACCATCATTCTGCATTTGTGACACTGCATGAATAGGTTGTTTCCCATTGCACTTATGAGGATGATGGAAGAGATGGTAGATGGGTTTTCTTCCTTGTTTTTAGACTTTTTTGCTTGGGCTTGAAATTGGGCTAGGATTATGTTAAATTAGAATAATACTTTACTTCGAATTGGGCTTGAAAATTTAATATCCAATATAAATATAAATATAAACTAATATATATATATATATATTGATTCGGTTTGGTTTGGTTTTTGAACCACTAAAAACTGAAATTGAACCAAAGAATTTTGGTGCGGTTCGATTTTTTCCATTCGGTTCTGTTTTTTTTTTTTTTTTGGTTTTTTTGGGCTTAGGGATGAGGATGCTGCTCATCTGGTCATACTTTGTACTTTCTTTATGGTTCGGGATAACCTCAT
Organism: Pyracantha coccinea; assembly: GCA_028566515.2. Classification (NCBI taxonomy): domain Eukaryota; kingdom Viridiplantae; phylum Streptophyta; class Magnoliopsida; order Rosales; family Rosaceae; genus Pyracantha; species Pyracantha coccinea. The sequence continues at coordinate 8,842 of JAOTRO020193026.1, read as the reverse complement.
TTCCATGATGGCCTTGATCTGTGTGGGTTGGCTTCAATTCCTCGCTTAGTTACCATGTACCTGAGGAATTTTCCCGACACTACTTTGAAGGTGCATTTCTCCGAATTCAGGTTCATGTTATATTTCTGAAGTAGGTCAAATGATTATTGAAGATGTGTCATATGATGATTCTTTTCTTTGCTCTTGACAACCATATCATCTATGTAAACCTCCATTACGTTTTCAATTTTTTTTTTCCTTAAAGATTTGATTGATGAGTCGTTGATACGTTGCCCCTGCGCTTTTTAGTCTAAAAGGCATAACGTTGTAACAGTAAGTACCTCGATCAATGACGAAAGATGTCGCTTTCATGTCTGGCATGTACATCTTTATTTGGTTGTACCCGGAATAAGCATCCATGAACCTTAGAAGTTCATGTTCTGCCGTGGAGTCTACTAGTAGGTCGATTTGTGGAAAAAGGGTATAGATCTTTTGGACAAGCCTTGTTTAAGTTCGTAAACTCCACGCACACTCTTCATTTTATGTTCTTCTGTTATACTAACACAATGTTTGACAGCCAACCCAGATGGTGTATTTCGATGATGAATTGGGTGTCCTTGAGTTTGTCTATTTCTACCTTTATGATCTTACTACGTTCTGTTCCGCAGTTCTGTTTGCACTGGATAACTGGTCTGCTAGTTGGGTCTAGGTAGAGATAGTGACAGATTACTGAGGGGTCAATCCTAAGCATATCTTCTACTGACCATGCAAACACGTCTCTATTCGCTCACAAAAAGTTGGTGAATAGCTCTTTTTCTAGGTTGGTCAGCTTCGAGCCAATCCCAGCTTTTCGTTCTGGTTTGTCAAGTTCAAGACTGATGTAGACAGCATCTTTATCCACTTTGGACTCCGAGGTGATGTCGTTCTGGGGGTCAAGATTCAAGTCAAATTCTTTTGTAACTTGTGTGTGGACCCCCTTGTTGTGATTGTTATGTTGACTTATCCGCGTGTGTGTTGGAACATCGCTCTCATTTCCTTATCATGTTCATACTTTTGACAGCGCAACAGCGTGCCGTCAACTGGTTTTTTCTTATCTATTTTACTTCATCGAGTGCTGGGTAGCGGAGTAACTAGTGATAATTGGAAATAACGACCTTCATCTTGTGTAACTAGCTTAGGGCGATGATGGCATTATGAAAGGTTGGAAAATCTATCATGTGGAATGTTACCAAGTAGCTGTAGGGTTTGGCCTGGATGACCAACTTCATGGTTCCTAAGGACTGCACTGGTGCCCCGTTGAAGGTGTGAAGGGTCATCTTCGCTTTGTTAATGATGTCGAGAATCCTAATCTTTTCAGCCGCATCTTTGAAGAAGACAATAACTTCTGAACCATCATCAACTAAGACGTGGCTAACTAGGGCGTTCAAGATTTGGACCTTAATGTTGAGGGCATCGTCATAAGGGATGAGGGAATCATCGTGAGGGACGAGGGCATCGTCTGAGGCGAGTAGACGTCTTCCAATTCTCGATTAGAAAACATCAAGATGTTGGAGTCAATGGCAAACAACTTATTGATATTGGCCCTCAGTCTTGGTTCTCTTCCAAGTAACCTTCTTTTCTTTTCTGGTGTTTCCCAAGTATTCTTGTTGCCCATATATGAAGTTAATCTCATAGAGCGATTAGACTGGGCAAAGCCCTGTGATCCTTCTAGATTTCCTGCAGTGTTTTTCTAGAAAAAAAATGTCGGAATGTCTCTCCAGATGTCAGATTCGTCCTTCAAGTAGCTAATTTCTTAAAGCAGGAAACTTCTTCCTGGAGATATTTGATGTGGACCATTATATCAGCGAATCAGGTTATTTCTCAATGAAAGCACCAATTGTTGGAACCAAATCTACGTACCTTTGTGAGCTATGGTTGAGCACAAATCTGAGGAATCCTGAGCAACCTACAAAATAGTCAAAACAACCGTAAGCAAACTTTGGCCGAAGGGTATGCCGGCCAAAGGCTCTCTGACGGTCAAGTTAGTGAATGGTTTAAGACTCAAGCAGTGGGCAAGAGAATTCAAGTGAATAGATTGCATTACCGTAGATGAACCATAGATAGGTGTATTTATACCGTGAGGGAAATACTTTTTTAGGATAGAATCCTCGTTCTAAGCCGGAAGAATACTAGAAGATATCTAGTGAGTAGATATTGCATCTAGGAGTTTTGATTACTTGTAGCCCATGTCTATTCCTAAATTGTAGAGACTCTAAGACTTTTAGGATTTGATTGTGTCCATATCCGGATCAGATCGAGTGTCATGTTGAACATACATAGTTATCCAGCGAAGTCGCTAGGACTCTGTCTATTGCCCCAAAATAGAATGATGGTGACACTCTACTCCGTCTGATATAGCTCGGCCCAGAGCTGGTGAGTCCATGACCGAGCTTCTTAGGTAAAAGTATTTGGATTAGTCTTACTCCAACCTTGGAAAATTGTGGTCCCACACTTACATACTTTGTTCTTTTGGCCAAGTTGGACAAAACCTTCGAATTGGTCCATATAGATTTTGTTATACCAAAAATCCACCGTCTTCATTCTTGACGAATTTGTACCTACAAAAAGGTTACCGGAATTTGGTGGTGATGGAGGCATTTATAGGGAATAGTGGTTGCCCAAAGCGTTAGGGTTTTGCCCATACATGGTGGCATCCTATTGGTCACGGTGTGTTATCCATTGGATGAATGAGAAAATAATATTCTCAAGATATCATTTAGGAGATAATATGAGATTCTTACTTGCTGGAGTTGATCTTCAATTGGGAATGTATTAAAGATGAGATTTAGTCATTAATCCTATCTTTAATGTCTTTGACTTTTATATGGCACAAGAACAGGAGCTCTGAGAGTATTTGAGAACCCTGTCCATTTAATAAGGGCACTTTTGTCTTTCCTAAGAAAAAGTTCACAATGTTGTCTTTTGTATTTTTGGGATTATTTTTTACTCCACAAATGCCCCAAAACCTACTGGGCTGCAAGCAAAAATGAGCAGTAGGTGTAAAAATCCCAAGCTGCATAGGTGAGTAGAAAGTTGTTTCGCAATTTGATGTAGATCTCCACTTTAACTTGGAGATATAGTCTTCTAGGAAAAAGAAACCAATTGCCACCAAAACCTATTAAGTCTATCTCAAGTAGAAGGCTACATAAATTTAGAGAGCAACTTTTATCCCAACAAGAAAGAGAGAAAATGCTAGAGGACATTGTAAACCCTTCCTAGTTTTTTTCTTTGCTTGCCCTTTCAAAAAGTTGGTCGTCGTTGTTTTTCTTCTTCGTGGCGCACCAGGGTACGAAAAATGTATTTTCCTTCTTTTTTATTTTTCTGGACTGTCGGGGCTTGATGGATTAGTTCGGGAAGGCCGAGGAGGTGAGAAAACGTGGCTAGCACCCACGAGTTGCTACATGAAGTTCACAGCTCGGTACGAAGTCGATGAGCTGGTGCTGCGCGGCTAGCTTCCTAAGGCAATAACCTAGATCGTTTCTGGTTGAGGAGACTCGCACTTTAGGGGGCGGAGCTGGGCGACCCACAAGGCTCAGCCCCTAGGAACTAGGCCTAGGATAGGCCAGGTGTGATGAAGTAGAAAGAAGGCAGGCATGGGCCTGGGCCTGCCTATACGATAGGGTGAAGGTGGTTTAGCCAATGAATCTCTAATGCCTAAGTCATTATCTCTGAAAATAGTGAGTGTTTAGGGCTTGTATGCATTGCAAAAGCTTACCAAAATTTGGTGGAAATTGAGGTATTTATAGGGAGGAGTGACCAGAGATAGGATTAGAGATTACCCCACACGTAGTGCCATCTGATTGGCCAATGTGTATCATCTGTTGGATGAATGAGAAAATAATATTCCAAAGATTTTAATTAGGAGATAATATATTGGGATGATGATGGAATCATCCATGGTTGATTGTAATTAGAAATGTATTAAATATAGGATTTAGTAATTAATCATATCTTTAATGCCTTTGACTTTTCCATTACAAGAGCATGGGAGCTTTAAGCAGTCGTAGTCAGCTGCTTGGACCTCCAGAGATGTTGAGCCACATGTGGGAGTATTTGAGAGCCTTGCCCATTTAATGTTATCATTCTTATCTTTCTTGAGAAAAAGTCCACATGTCATATTCTGGATTTTTTAGATTACTTTTAGCTCCACAGATTTCTTCATCTAAATCTCCATTCAAAGAAACTGCTTCACATCCATTTGATGAATAATCTAATCATGAATAGAAGCAATAACAATTAGCGATGTAGTGGATATTACTATAGTAATTGGAGAAAAAGCATCAAAGAAATATAGATTAGTTTTTAGGTAAATTACACAAAACTATCTCAAGTATGGATCGAACCACAATCTCATACCTCATGTTTTAAACATTGCAATGTCATACGTAGTCTTACAAATACATTGCAATTCTCCCCCGCAGCCCCCAACAACAAAACCCACCGCCATTGTCTCTTCTCACTCACTCACTTTCTTCCTCTCCTGGTCCTCAGGGAAACTTTCTTCCTCATTTACTCTCTTCCTCTCTTGAAACTCCCAATTCACCCACTGCCATTCTCGTTGTTGCCACTCTCTCTTCCCTTTTCGAAATCCCGCCTCCAGCCAGATGGGCCCAATGGTTCTACCTAAATGCCTATTAGCCTCTGGCCGAGAATGTACCAATCGCCGGTGACAAATGCGTTATGGGAAGTGAGGTCGAAGATCTTCAAAAGTTTCTTTCTACAACACATTTATTGGTGTTTCGAAAACACCATTGATGGCAATGAGGGAACCTCCGCAAACTCCAGTTAGTGTTGCGGGAAATGCCTCAGATTTAGGCCGAGTCGGGTCGTTTGTTGTACCTTCTACATGCTCAAGTCTGCAAACTTCAGTTGGTGTTGCAGATTTGGCAAATCAAACCTAAAATTGAACCAAAAAATGGTTCGCCTCAAGCCAGGTGCATGGGTCAACGGAGGTGGAGTTCTAGGTGGTGATATTGTTAGATGTGTTAGACGTGGCTTTGTTTTTCTGCAAGTGAGAAACTAAGCTAGGTGGTGTGCTGAGGTTCGGCCACAGATGCCATTTTTGCAAGCGAGAGCAGAGAGAGAATGAGGGAGACAAGTGAGGAGAGAAAGTGAAGAAGAGAGTTCTTTCACTTATTTGTTAAATATAAAATAATAATGTATTATTAATTAATTGTTTTTGGAGAAATTATGCCACGTCATCATTTAACAGCTAATGGACAAAATTTAACAGAGGTATGATATTGCAATGAATTCGTAAGACTAGGTATGGCATTGCAATGTTTAAAACATGAGGTATGAGATTGTGGTTCGACCCATACTTGAGGTAGCTTTGTGTAATGTAACCTTAGTTTTTTTGTTTAAAATCCTTTGCAACAAGTCTGGCTTTAAATTTATTTATACTTCCATATGGTTTGAGTTTCTGTCCAAGGACCCATTTACACCCTATAGTTTTACAACCTGGTGGTACTACCACTTTCCAATTATTATTGAAAATAGTAATTCGATTTCATCATTAACAGCAGGCAAGGGTAAAGCACCTTTCAAAGTAAGTGAATTTTCCTCAACATTATAAACAAAAGAACTCGAGATCAAAATATTTTAAGTTCTAGCTCTTTTTCTGCTTCTTGGTTCAATCTCTATATTTTCTCATTCCCGAAATTAGGAGTAGAAGAATAACATTCATATAAATTATTTTGTTGACCCCCACTGCTTTTAGATATAAAAGGAAAAAAATCATGAAAGATAGCATCACCTAATTCTGTAATCACATTATTTTCAATATCAAGAAATCTATAAGTTGTACAATTTAAAGCATATCCAAGAAATACTCAATTTATGCCTTTTAGAATTAGTTAATCTTACAAAGGCTAAAAAACCTCACACTCTTAAATATCCAAATTTGGTTTATGGCTTTTCCATACCTCAAAAGATGTAATTTTTGTTTTCTTGTGTGGAATCATATTCAACACATAACAAGCAGTTAAAACAATTTCACTCTAAGATTAGAAGGAGCACCTAAATTATTTAGCATAGCATTTGTCAAATCAATCAAAATTCTTTTTTTTTTTCTTTCCACTATGCTATTAGACGCAGGGGAATATGGGGGTTTAGTTTCATGTATTATTCGTAAAGATTGTACAAAGGAATTACACTCGAAGACTTCTATTCTCTCCCTCTATCGCTTCAAAGTTTTTATTTTATTTTTCTTCCTAGTTGATTTTCAAGTTCAACGAGGAACTTTTTAAATTTATTATAAGCATCACTTTTATTTCATCAAATAAACATAAATATATTTGAAATAATCATCAATAAAAGTAATAAGATATCTATTTCCACCACGAGTTAAAATTCTTTCAAATCCACAAATATCAGTATGAATTAATTTCAAATTTTCTTTCAACATTTTTATGAGGCTTTTTAGTGATTTTGGCCTTACTACAACTTTCACATTTTTCAAAGTCTTTTTTCACCATTGCAATTAAATTCAAATTGCTCATGATTCCTACATGTTTTCTATTTATATGACATAAATGTGCATGCCAAAAATCTAAAGATGAAAGCATATAAATTGAAGTAGAATTGTATTATTTTTTTTTTTTGAAAGCAACGATATTAGTTCATCGATAAAAAGCTCAGTATAAAAGGGTAGGTTGAAGCCAAAACAACAAACAAAGCTAAGACACAACAAAGCAAAGTTTGGACATTACATTCAGAGATAAGAACATCAATGATAATGTCACGTGGTTCCTCAAACCACGAACAGTTGGTAGAACTAGAAAGAGTATAGCAAGCAAGACGATGAGCAGCTTCGTTATTCTATTGACGTGTACCGGCAGCAGTAGCTTCAGTGATTGTTGACAAAAATATCTTTGAGTCTTCAACAATGTTACCGATTAAGGAACCATTGGGAAAACCATTGCATAGAGCCGAGACAATTTGAAGTGCATCATTCTCAATAATGATATCTTGATAACCCCTCTGAATTGTCAGCAATAACCCCTCCCAAACCGCAAGGGCTTTGATATGGAGAGGCGATGAAACAAACTCAAAAACCCATGCTCGAGCAACCACGAAAAGACCGAGATTGTTCCGAATCACAATACCCACACCTCCAATCTTCTTGGACTCCTTCCAAGCACCATCCACATTAATTTTTAAGAACCCAGGCAGGGGTCTGGTCCATGAAGAGACAATATGAGAGGATGAGCAAGAACGCTCCCCTGAGAAAGCTTTCTAGAAATTCAGCCACCAGCTAATTGCTTGGGCAATGATGATATCAGGTCCATCCGACTTGCCATTCCACAATTTGTCATTTCGAGCTCCCCAAATGGCCCACCATACCATCAAGCAAAGTTCGAAATTGTGTTGGTTAAGTATAGAAACCAAATCAAGCCCCAATCAACGACAGAAAGAATCTGCACGCTCAAATGAGGCTTACCAAAAATAGTAAACATCCAAGCGCAGGATGCGAAGCAACAATCTCCCAACAGATGAATGGGATACTCGTCATGCCCATCGCATAACACACACAGCGAGTCAGCAGGAATATGCCTCTTGATCGGATTTGTCTAGGTTGGGATGAGGTCTCTACAAAATTTCCAAGCACAAATCTTGACTTTAGGAGGGACCCTAACATCCCAGATTGTCACCAATTTTGACAACTTCGAATGTGACTTCCGCTACAATCATTTGGAAATCTTGGACTTGCTCCATAACTGATTTCTCATCCACCATTTGGTAACAGAGAAAAAGGCTCGCTACGTATTTCTTTCCTCCTCGGTGTCGTATTTACATTGCAAAGCTTTCCAAATCTTTTTTGCAGAAGAGTAAGCGGTCTCATAATAATCATAAAAATACAAGAAGACAATTCAAGAGATAATATCGGCATTTGTACTCATCTTTTTTCATATTGGACTTTTTCTTCTATGGTTATCGAACTCATCTCCGGTCGTGTTCTCCTGCCGCCTTTGTTTGGGTTTTTGTCAATGAGAACGTAGGCAGTTTTGAGAAGATTGAGATAGAAAAGGACTTTCCCCTTCCACCTCTTGAAATGAGTTCCCTTGAAACGGAATGACTAGTTGGAATCTCCAATATTGTCGAACGACTTCTCAAGTACATGCTCCGTGAATTTGAATCTCCATAAAATTGTTGGGAAAATTACAAGGAAATTATAATATTCTTCTCAGAAGCACATCAACAATTAGGCTATGCCCTGTATCTCGCTTTCCTTAGGAGATTCAAGCTCACAACAGTTTGAAAAGTCCATGGACCAGTGCAGCAGTATATCCATTGACTGTCCCCTCCAATCAGTGGTGGATCTAGGATTTCAACACCGATGGTCCTAGGATAAAAGATTCGACTTTGTAGATAGATATAGAACTCAAAAAAAAATTTCTATTTTTTAATGAAACATTTCGTCGAACACATCACATGTACATGGAAAACCTTGTTTTGTTTTTTAGAGATTAAAAGCCTTGCTAAAATATTTAGTGCCAATTTTTAACTAGTAAATTGATAGTTTTTTTTTTCCTAAGATACTAGTAACTTGATACAATCCATCTTCTTCTTCTTTGTTCAAAAAAAAAAAATATATATATATATATATATCCATCTTCTTCACTTTGACTTTACCCTGCCTGTTTTGTAACTACAAAATTCAAACTTCGGCGAATGAAGTCAAGCCGAGGGTGACTCTTATACTTAGGGGTGGTTTGGTATGGGATCTGACACACCCCGACCGAAGTCAAGGCATGCTGGCCGTCACGTGAGAGTGACGTAACCATGTGCACAGTGCAGAAGCAATAATAATAAAGAGAAATAC
>JAOTRO020193015.1:0-10445 GCA_028566515.2 Pyracantha coccinea | reverse complement strand
CCATGAAGGTTTCTGAAAAGGAAAGTGATAACATGAAGCAAGAAGTAATAAAAGAGGAAGATAAAAATGCAGCAAGAAAGATACGCTTCTGGATGGATTCAACTAAATAGTTCAATTACATCAAGCAAACAAAAAATTAATGCACACAAAGTAACTTCTGAATATACAACGGTTCCATCGAAAATGAAGACAAAGCAACATTCATTGACCCAAGGATCTTGCGACTTGTCATAAGATAATGCATACGCACAAGCACATACATGATCAAGGGTGTGAAATGAGGGGAAACAATCGAAGTAGTAAATGATAGTAAAACAAGACTCCAAAACCCAAGAGCAATGTATGTAAGTAGTCAGATGCAACAAATACACATATTACAACCTTTTAGATTTCTTTCATTCAGCAAAACTTGAAGGTTTAAACAAGTTGAAGAAATTCCCAGCTAGTACTATTCTCAGTGAAAACTGCATTACAAGTAGTTTTCCCATGATTGAATGATCGCATTATTGGCATGCATGAGCTAACCTTTAATTTCTGGAAAAAATTTGAGATTCTAAATTATTTGAAATCATGCCAAACCATATAATATGCATATGCATACGCACGTATAAAACAAGATTTGTAGAAATTGACTGATTAAGAAAGCTAAAACTTTCATCAAAAGAGATTTGAGAATGTGCGAAGCTATTTTATTTACCAAGGCGATTGCTCCAGTAGCACCATGGAGCATAAAAATTAACCACCAAAATTGGGTGCCTGCAGAAGAATTGTTTAATAAAAAAATTAGGAAAGGTATTAATTTGAAACATAAATACTGAAGTGTCCGACATCAGCGGCATAAAATATCAAAGGTATGGAACTAAAAGTTGGCCCACTTACTGGTGAGTAAACTTTTCAAAATTCTGAGCAGTTAGAGAAATAGAGCCATCACCAGAATACTCATCTCCATCTCCATGCTTAATATTACGTAAAACCGGTCCTGAGTGGAACTCAGAGCCAGTTGGTCTTAAATCTGTCCCTATGGGGAACTTGCGAATTGTTTTCTTAACATTCAATGTGTTCTGAGAAGAAGAGGGAATGGATTCAGGAGTCAGGACAGAGGGATAGCACATAAAGAATTTAAAAAAAAAAACACTAACAAAGGATCATTAGCATTAGGGATGAAAATCAGGAGCAGAGTAGATAATATTGAACAAAAACAAAATTAAATGAGAGAGAAACTTACTGTTCCCAACACGTCACTCACATCAAGAGATGCAAATTCACACGGGAGTGCAGTAAAACTACATGAAAAAGGAGATAAAATTATGGAGGCAGCCTAGGAAATGAGAGAGGCAAAGGGAGAAGAAGGTTATATAAATTGATGGTGAAGGCCAAGAGTTTTCTTTGAGCAAAGTTTGCATCAGAAAGGTGATATCAACAAATTTTCCAGAAGAGGGATCACCCTGATAACCTAATGCTCACACAATATAACTGCCTCTTTCGGGGCCGATTAAAGCATTACAAATTCCCATGTAGTGCACCTTAGAATCAATTGGACCTAATTTAATTAAAAGCACTACTGGAGTTAAAAAAAAATCCATATAGCAGTTAATTTAAAAACACAATATAGCAGTTAATTAAAAGCACTACCGGATATAAACACAATATTGCAGTTAATTTTTAAAAAAAAATTCCATCTTTGAATAAATTTCCAATTACACGAAGGCAGTTTTCAGTGACGTTCTAAAACCAATAAAGCTAGAGCTGGATTAGCAATAAATTTGAACTCCATGCATGTACATAATAACTTCATAAACATCAAAAACACCAATGCAAGCTATGAAAGTTTACCTGATATTAAATTCAATACGTAAGAAATCACCATCAGAACTCTTGTCGACAATAACAGATGTAGAGGTGCTGACGGTTACCTAAAAAGGAGAAAAGGAAACCGGAAGAAAAGAAGGTAAATATAAATATAATAAAGTGTATTAACCACAAGCATATCGCAACAAAAAGTAACTTTGATAAAAAAACAAGGATGGAAAATAAAATAAAACTACTAGAAATTCTCATAGATATAATAAAAATAGAACAAGGTTAGACATACATAAAGGACCAAAACAAGCATCAATTGAGGGAAAAAAAGAAGAAAAAAGAATCTCTCAATGTCCATTTGGTCGAATTTGAATATTTGAAACACATAGTAACCAACTATAGAACTACAAGCCGCTTACCATTCCAAATAAAAACATCATGGCGAGAGCTGCCATAATAGATAGTCTTGCACCCGATAATGATGCTTCTGTCAAATCTCTAAGGATTTTCCTGTACAAAGGGAAAGCATTGTAGCATAAATACATATCAGGACAACCCCTGCAGGTGAATTTATTGCCCACTAAATTATACAAAATGTTTATTTGTTTATACATGGAAAAATTTTACGAACACCTCCTGGACTATTAGGGTGTGGGCAAATACCAGCAAGATTGCAAATTTACCACCCAGACTCATGGTTTACTGAGAATGTACGACCTCCATTAATTTTTGAGAAAATTTTCGTCAAAATGTATCATTTGCAACACATGTGAGTCAATAGAATAAAGCTCGTGTGACTTATCTTCGACTTCCCCAAAGACATGTTGTAGTCAACGAAATTCTTACCCTAAAATAGTATGAAAAAGTGCTCATGTGCTCATACTAGATGAGAATTAATGGAATTTCTAACGGTGAATTACAGATGTGATACATCCACACTAAAAGTGGAGTGTGGGTGGTAAATTGGCAAGATTTTTTTGTTTGGGTGGTATTTTACGCACACCCCTAATAGTCCAGGTGGTGTTGGTTAAATTTTTCTTCCCACCCCTATTCGCAGTGAAAGTTTGAGATGCTCTGAAATGTTACATTTCTGCATATAATTTAGCTCCTTAGATGTGTACCATAAACATCATACAGCAAGCAGCTAAAACCCTAAAATCATTTGCTATGAAAGCTTCCACTAAGCACCTCCAAACAATCTAGTAATGTTTTAGTGGTGATCAATTGAATCTTTCAATGGCGTGGAAGCAACCAACCTATCACCAATCTTTTCCATTTGTTTGGATGAGGAAATTTAAAATTACAAAAGGAATTTTAAAATGACGAAATTTTATCTTCTAAAATCTGTGAATTTTCTTGTTTGGCTAACTTAACATTTGTTATTTTTAAATTATGACTCATAGAAATTTAGAAATGACACATATTTACATGGAATTTAAACTTATAAATTAGAGTTCTCAAATTTCTAATTTTTTTTCCACATGGAAATTCTAAATTTTTACGTTTATGAATCCAAACAAGATAATTGTTCCCTGTCAATTTATAATTCTGACCTTTATGAAAATTCAAGTTTATTTCCTTGTCCAAACATAATATTAATATTAGTTTAAATTCTTAATCCTATTTATAATCGCTCCAACTTCACTGATAAACTCAAACCATTCATTCACTTATCCATCAAAATTCACAATCCACATGCATCAGAAAGCAATTACGCAAAATCGAACTGAATTTTCCAAGATCAGATTCAAATTACAAACAAACACACAGAGCTGATGAACAGTGAAATGATGCGAGAGATCTGACCTACAAAAATCGACGGACTTGATCTTGCCGGTGGAAAACATGGCTGAGAAGAACGTACTGATTTCAGAGCAACGGACAGCTCTAATCCCAATTTTCCGAGCAAAATTACAGAGAGAATGAAATGGGCGAGAGAAGGCTGCTGAACATTCTGGGATTTGACTTTTATAGTTTTATTTTAATGTTGTGCGATCAAAATCCCTGAAAAACAGACAAAGATGAAGAGTCGACGGAAGGAACGAGGAACTTTAGGTCAGCTTTTTCGGACACATTCACTTGCCCCCCCCGGGGGGCGGGAACTTCTGCCCCTAAAATATTTTAGACTTTTGGGCACTTCTGCCCCTGAGCTTTTCAGCAATAGGCAATTCAATCTTCAGCTAAAGTTTTAGTAAACAGTTTAAGTGTATCTGTAATCCGTATAATAATTATTTAGACAATTGATATTAAAAAATTTAATAAAAAACAATTTTTTTTTCTTTAATTTTTTTCTTTAATTTTTTCTTACAAGTTCAAAAGAAAATCGATAACTACCTGAAGTCTGAACGAGAACAATCATAATGCTCAAGGCGAATAACATGAACATGATGCTAAACGTAACTTATTTAAAATTTATTTTCAATTGGACTCGGCTTGTTGCAGCATCCACAAATTAACAAGTTATGAAGCAAAAGAAGAAAGTGGCATGAGATTTCTGAGAGGTAACTTTTTTCTTTGTCAATTGGAGATTTCAAAACAAAAGTCCAAAAAGACACTGTACAAAGATTATATGAATGCAGGTAAAGAGCCGGCTACAAATAAGACATCTCTCGTGCACGCTTTGTACCAGTAAAGGATCTCGTTCGTACCCAAAACAATAAATTACATAAAATGGTCAATACTAAGAATGCCTACCCAAACATTGCCAAAAGTGGTTTAGGCAGAGAAATCACCCTTCTCCAAGTTGCCACAAATCAATCCTCAACTGAAAGCAAGCACACACGGGGCAATGCTCCAAATCAAGCAGAATCGAAAGTTTCAATTCCTGAAATGGTCGTGAATACCTCGTCAAGCGAACTCTACAGCTAATTGGGTTGCATTGCATTGTAAAAAAGAGATGTGTCCGAATGTCTGGGTAACCAGACCCCCATCCTCTCTGGTCCATATTTTTTCGATCGACGGCCTCCCTTGTCCTCACTAGACTCGGGGTTGGCGTGGTCAAGGAAGATGACTAAAGCGTCGCTTCAAGTCATGCTTAGCCTTCCCTATCCATGGTTTGCTCTGTCTTCGTTTGTCCTTTTGACCTCAGCTGTGTGTCGCTTGGGTCGTATCTTGTACTTGTAGAGCTTTGTCTCCTTTTGCAATGAATATCTTTGACCTAAAAAAAAAGAGACCTTAGACCTTTGTATGTCTGACTACATAGGCATCTAGGAAATAAGAGCTTGGTAGAGATGGCAACGGGGTTGATTTAAAGACTGAATACCTTATCCATCAAATTAACCAAATTCATAACTGCAAATTACATATCGAGGATTATCCATAATCATACCCATCGGGTAACTGATTCTCCATCGGTTAACGATTATATGCATTTTTGTCAATGAAAAAATTATTGTTCAACTTATACGATATAATTTAATAGATACTAATTCTGTTATCAAATACCCACATCCAAATCATAAAAAATATAACAATACTTTCTTGAAATTCCATGATAAACCAAATATGATTAGCAAATTAAGGCAAATTGGTTCGACGAAAAAAAAAGGATGTCAAAAATGTTGTGGACATACATACATACATACATACATACATACATGCATATATATATATATATATATATATATATATATATATCAAAGAAAATACCCACTCACAGATCATGTTATCGAGTCGAACCCACCTCGCAGTATTGAGAGTCCTTACGAAGCGTTTCGCCTAGAAACGAAACCATTTAGGTAAATATAACGTGCTAATAAAATTACACATTTCGTACAAAGTACGACTAATAAAGGAACTATCCTACAACGGTCGAATTTCAGAAAACGGAAGGCGGATTCAGAATCAACACGTCGAAATACGCTAAGAAGGGTCCACAACCCTACACAAGTCAATCTGGAACATCTGCCCATGGATTTTCGATCCGTAACTTCCCAAAGTCCACATGATGCTTCTAGAACAACATACTAAAACTTCTTTACAATCCAACGGTTGGATCTTCACCAATTGCAAATTCAAGTGAAGGTCAAAGTTGGATTTTACAAACTTTAGAAATTCAATTCGGGAAGATCCGTATGTCAGATTCTCGATCCGTAAGTTCCTAATGTCCAAAAATATTACGTACTATCATGTTTTAAATTTTGGTGCCGATCCAATGATCAGATTGTCCATTCATATAATAACCAAGTGGAAGCCAACTAGGTGGTCCACTACGAAACTATATTAAAACATCAGGATTTCATGAAACGAATGTCAATTATGGAATTAGTGCATCAAATTAGACTAGGATGGTCAGGTGGGGACTCGGCCCACTCGTTGCCACACGTGATGGTTTTCAGCAACTAGAAACCCACTTTTTCGACTAACTCCAAATTCTACCAAAATTTACAGGAAGATATAGCTCAACAAGAGGAACGAGTTTTATGCCTGACACAAAGTCCAAAAGTGGATGAAAGATGGTTAATTTTCCAATAAAATTGGCGGGTGCCCAAAGCTTCCCAGCGTCAATACGTAGCCTACAGTGGCTCAAAGGGGTCAAAGCTGGTTGGGATTTACTCTTGGGATGATGGGCTACAAAACCCAAGTGGTGGCATCGGCCATCGCTTTGTCGATTCATCGAAAAAAAGAAAAGGGTGGTCGGAGCACCATTGGTTTTCATCGGGTTTTGTGGCCTCGCACCTCCACGTACAATGGTTAATTAAGATGGTTCTTGATTGGGTTTTGTAAAGGGGAGTGAGAGCTTCTAGATGGTGTGGTGGCGTCAAAAACTCCACCGGAGTTAGCCGGAATCGGCGTTGGAAAATGAGAGGTCGCAGGGGTCAATTAGGTTGTGAATTGGGTTGGGGTTTTTGGGCTTTTGGGTTAGTTTCCTCAAATGGAAACTTCCTAATTTGGCTGACTAATTATAAAGACTTACTACTAATAGTAAGTCCACCTGTCTAAAAGGTCTGACTACTTCCAAGGCTCGTAACTTCTCCGTTCTAACTCGGAATTAAGGTTCGTTTGCGCCCACACGTTCGTACCATCGAGTAATTCGAGAATACGATAAAATAACAACCCGTTCATGTCATGCGTTGACGGTCAACGAAGGTCAACAATCTCACCTCAAGGGTATTTTCGTCTATTCACTCTGTTAAAATCAATAAAATCATAAACCTTATAATTAAATCTTTCTATTTTCTTTCTTATTGCCGCCGACCTCCCCTCTATATTCCCTTATAATAACTTAGTTAAATAGGCCTACAACACGTTATCAGCATGCTCTTTACTACACGTTTTGTGGATTATCACTTTGATGAGACAATCTTCCCGTCGTTAGGGGGAGATAAGCATGCTAACGTTCCTAGAGAATGCCGCGAATTGTTGTGGTATGCTCCCACTATGTCTCATTTAGATCCCCACATTACCCAATCTGAAACTGAGGTGCGACAAATTATAGATCTTCAGAGCATTACTCAGAGCATGCCAGATGCTTTTACTGATTTAGTTAAGGTGACAAGATCACATATGTCTACTGCAAATGCATATGCAAGGATAGATGTACCCTGCGTACGTCACAATCCCACATGGAAAGGCCAGACCGTCCAGGAATGAGGGGAGGCCGTAACTTCCATGCAGCTTGGTACATTGGCGGCTAGCCAATCATCTGCTCCGACCCTGAAGCGTGGCAGACCCCTTGGTTCAAAGGATTCACAACCCCGGAAGAGGAAATCAGCACCATAGTGACCCTAGTTTGAATCTGACCATCGGCCACTCATTTGTTCCAACGTATGAGGTTATTCTAGATTACGGTGATGTCTTAGACAAGAAAAACCGGCCTCCCAAGAATCGCGAGATTTCGATCCACTATGCAGTATTGGATGAGGTTTGGAATCAGAATGAGATGTTTGGAATCAAAATGAGATGATCGTTGACGATGCATTTGTGTACACAGTAGCTACTGACATCATGCTTAGCGATGACATTAAACCACGTTCCATTGATGAACACCAACGTAAAATGGATTAGTTAAACTGGAAACAAGCAATCCACGTCGAACTCGATTCATTTACGAAACGTAAGGTGTTTGGACCTATAGCTCCTACTCCACCACATGTGAAGCTTGTTGGCTACAAGTGGGTTTTCGTGAGGAAGAGTAATGAAAAGAATGAAATAGTGCGATGCAAATCACGCCTCGTCGCGCAAGGCTTCTTTCAACGCCCTTGGATTAATTACAATGAGACGTATTCCCTCGTAATGGATGTCATAACGTTTAGCTACCTAATCAATTTGGTAGTTTCTGAAAAAACTGAATATGCAGCTTATGAACATGGTAACCGCGTATATCTATGGGGATCTAGATATGGAAATCTACATGAAAGTTCAAAAAGAACTTCCATTGACTGGTTCAAATAGTTCTAGACCACGGAACACTTTCTCTCTATTAGATTGAGGAGATCACTCTACGGATTGAAATAATTCGGGCGGATGTGGTATAACCGTCTGAGTGAATATTTGACAAGTCAAGGTTATGTGAACAACGAATTATGCCCACACGTGTTCATAAAGAAGTCATATTCTGGATTTACAATCGTTATAGTTTATGTCGACGACATGAACCTCATTGGAACTCTGGCAAAGCTTGAGGAAATTACCACTCACTTGAAATCGGAATTTGAGATGAAAGATCTTGGAAAAACTCGATATTGTCTCGGCCTGAAGATCAAGCGTTGTTCGGATGAAATCCCAGTACATCAATCGAACTACACCTAAAAGGTGTTGCGACGTTTTAATGAGGATAAAGTGAAGCCGTCGAGTACACCTATGGTCATTTGGACTCTAGATGCTAAACGAGATCCATTCCGTCCAAATGAGGATGAGGAAGAGATTTTGGAACCTGAAGTTCCATACCTAAGTGTAATTGAGGCTTTTTTGTACTTGGCTCAATGTACTAGACCCAACATCTCCTTCACTGTTAATCTTTTGGCTAGATACAACAATGCACCCACACGCAGACACTGGAATGGTGTTGAAGACTTTTTCCGCTACCTCAAGGGTACGATGGATTTGGGCTTGTTCTATACCCGTGAATCTTCGAGTGTTGCTGCCCCTCTCGGTTCTCGGATTGATTCTCACCTTGTTGGTTACGCAGATGATGGATATCTGTCTGACCCACATAAGGCATGTTCTTAGACGGGTTATGTCTTTACCGTTGGAGACACCACTACATCTTGGAAGTTTACCAAGCAAACTCTAGTTGCGACTTCTTCGAATCATGTTGAGATTCTCGCCCTGTATGAAACATCGCATCAGTGCTTTTGGCTAAGAGCAGTCATGGAACATATTCAAAGCACTAGTGGTCTTACTTCCGTCCTTGACCTTCGAATGACGATCTTTGAAGACAATGCAGCATGTATCGAGCAATTAAAGAAAGGATACATCAAGGGAGAGAACACCAAGCACATAATGCCGAAGTTGTTTTATTCTCACCAACAGCAACAACATCAGAACATTGAAGTCAAGAAAATCCGTTCCCAGGACCACCTGGCCGATCTCTTCACCAAGTCATTGCCCAAGTCTACTTTTCAAAATCTCATCCAAGGAATCGATATGTGTAAATTATGTGAGTTGAATCGCTTGTAGTTCTCTTATTTAGAAGTTATGTCTAACTCATAAAGAGTATCCAGAAGTATACTCACTTGATCTTAATGTACTCTTTTTCCTACGATTAGGGGCATTTTTTCCACTTGGTTTTTGCTACCTAACGAGGTTTTAATGAGGCACCCATTCTGGGATGATCATACTTCGTTGAGTTCATTACTTTCACCATGCTTGACGGTTATTTTAGACATTATGCATACTTCTCACTTTTCTCCTTAGTCTATGGGTTTTTCCCTATACCTTGGGTTTTACCATAGCGAGGTTTTTGTGAGTTTTACTACCAATGCGTACTTTCTTAAATTTGAGACTCGTGTTCACCGGTTGTGCCGCCGACTTCATCAACTATTCTACCTTATCTTCTGAAGATTTGATGGGATGGCTGTTGAGCATTTACACATTTAAGGGGGAGTGCTGCAGTCATATTTAGAATATGAATGTGATTGTGTAAATCCTAGTGAGTCTAGGAATATCTCTTATATTCCTATTAGGAGTTAAGAGTTGTAATCCTAAAATGGCTGAAACCGCCGGAATTTGGTCGGGTTGGGTGCACAAATGGGTCGACGGGAAAGGGAAGGCTAGGAGCTTTCCTTTTTTCCTGATTGGTTGCTGCCTTTCTTTCTAAAATCTGATTGGTCACTTGTCCTTCTTTTAACTGATTGGTTACCATTCCCACAAGATGGGAGTTCAATTTAATTTATAATTGAACTTTGAATAACCAATTTCAAACATCTGTAACTATACCGTTATAATCCGGACTCGCAAACGGCTTTCACATTTATGTTCGTAGTGACAAGTACTACAAGGATATGCTAAAGAAAAAAGTCCCACGTCTCTCTAACCGATGGTCAACGAAGGTCAAAATCTTTGCTTTAAGGGGGCATTTCCATAAAATCACTAATTTAAAATTTATAAAACTTAAAATTAGGGATGGATTGTCATAGAGAAGGCCTTAGGGAATATTATTGTAGTGGAGTGGAGTATTTTTAGGTGTAACTGTTATCATGACT
>JAOTRO020192996.1:0-10446 GCA_028566515.2 Pyracantha coccinea | reverse complement strand
ATTGTATCTTTTGTGAAATTTCCATTCGAAATAAACTGTGCAATTGTTATAAATTATATACTTGTTAATTGACTAGTCTTAACATGTGTATGGTAATATGATAATCAAAGTCTAATTCATGTTCTTGGAACCTTCACGTTCGATAACTTTGCGATTGAAGCTGATTTTGGTGTTGAGGATTCAACCTAGATTCGCACTAACCTAGTCTTTGAGTGTGAGAGGTTCATTTCTTAGCCGTAGTCGTTTGAACAAGAAGTTCAGGTCGCCCCATCCAAAACGAAGTATAAATTTAGTCATTAGGTCCTAAATTTAGGACATGTGCACCACGCAAATTGTGTAGATTAACACAATATGTTAAGGTTGAAAGGTAGTACTAAATGGCAAAAACATAATCAAACACGCTTCAATCCCACAAGATTTGCCGAAATCGTAATTGGGATTGTTCACATTTAATTGCGGAGGCCTGAGTTGGCCCAAATGGTTTTGGGTTTGCAAGCTCACGCCCATTATCTGAAGTGCTGCACGAGCCCTCAAAGCCCAATCTACATTGCAGCCTTTCTCTGAGTTACTCCATTTCAGCACATCTAAAGATCCTCAAAACCCGTTGCAGGTGTGGAAGCCAGATTTGTGGTCATGAAAAGACTGAAATGTCTATGTGAGTCTTTTTGACTCACAGAAGAAGTAAATAATCGTGGCTTGCCACCAATTGTCCCATTTTTAAAAGAAAAAAAAATCCCCAAAATCCTTTTTCTTTTTGAAAATTAAAAAAAAAGATTACAAGGATTTCAACCTTAAAGAAAAGATAATACGAGGGAGACCAAACCAAATATAAGTAGATCTTTTGTCATGACCACTTCAACCGAGTCTATTAGCCCCTATATATATTATTTATTTATTATTAGATGCTATATTCACTCCTCGATATGTATTTTTATGTCGTTTCTCCTTAAATTTCATGAACAAGTGAATGTAGACATTGTCGATAAATATGATAATTAATTTAACTCTTTCACAATAATTTAATTTTTTAAATAAGTAATAGGACAATTATGTCACATGTTTTAACATAAGCTTTGTAGCCTACCATAAGTACATAACTCCAACCAAACCGAATTAAAAACTCAATGATAATTGACAATAGTCGCAATACCAACAAAAACAAAAGCCAACGGAAGTGCAGACTGAGAAATCTAGAAGAAAAGGAACACGCAAGTAATTGCAGATAAATAAGTCGAACCAAACACTACCAATCCAAATTACTATATTCATTAAATAATACTGATAGCAATAACTAAATACAAATACAAATCAAACAGGTGCCCAAACTGCTCTAAAATCTATAAGGGTGGCACCAAAAAATGAGTTAAGTCCCAACCAATATCCGAATAATTATTTACCAAACTAAAACAACCCCATCTTAATTTTCTTCATTCAGTAACCTGTCGGAAACTCGCATGTCCCATAACCTGCCAACAATACAAAAAAAAAAGAAGAAATTAGTACGCATATTACTTTTGTGTTGAGGATTCCGTGTTAGATTAGTATTCATAAAACAAAATCCATCACCCTTTCAAGTAACAACGAATGAATTTTAGTATAGACCATTAATTTGGTATGCTAAAAATTAAATCATAAATTGAATAAATTAAATCAAGAAATTTGGAGATGAAATAATAAAGGAGTGTGTTACGTACTTGGAGGTTGAGCAACAACGTAGGCAGCACCACCGAAATCGCACGTGCCAGTCCGGCGTGCTTTCTTCTGATAAAAACTATTGAAAGCGTACGAAGCGTGCGCCTCAAGCGTATTAGGATTAAAACACGTAGACCCTTCCTGAATCGAACGGCAGTCAGCTCCTCCTTCTCCGCAAGCATAATCCAGTGCGGCCTGAAGCTTCTCCTCCCCTGCCTTCCCATTCGCCACGCACCACGTGTTCCCCGCAGAGGGCGATGCCGCCGGGACCTGAACCTTGTTCTCGTTGGACGGCGATGACTGGGCCCCACTCAGCCCCGCCACCGTAAGCGGAATATCGTAAACCTTCGTTTGGTCCG
This sequence comes from Pyracantha coccinea, assembly GCA_028566515.2. NCBI lineage: Eukaryota > Viridiplantae > Streptophyta > Magnoliopsida > Rosales > Rosaceae > Pyracantha > Pyracantha coccinea. Next base: position 8,395 of record JAOTRO020192996.1, on the reverse strand, counting down.
GATAAAACAGACCGTAGTTCCTCTCCGATGTCGGCCCGGTCTTCTGATCCTCGTTAAACAGAGCGAATAGATAGACGTTGAGTGGGTCATTTGGCTTCAAGGGGGTCCCACCTCCCGTCAAAACTCTCTTCACCAAGTTTCCGTTATACGCCGCCGCATTGGCTTTCCCCGCGCCAGTTTCGTTCTCGTCGCCGTTGGAGGGCCACCCGGTCTCGGTCACCACCAACTTTATGTCGCCGTATCCGACGGCCGACATGGCGGCGAAAACGGCGTCGATTTGGGCCTCGAGCAAACTGTAGTACTTCAGCCCGTTACCCGAGTCCGGATTTCCCGGGTTGGTCCGGAACAGAGCGTAGTCGAGAGAAATCTTATCGGAGGTGGACTCATACGCGAAAAATGGGTACGCGTTTATCATCAAATACGACGACGTTTGGGTTAAAAATTCCAGAAACGGTTTGATAACGGGTTCGATTAAGTCGGGTTTGAAGGCCCCGGCAGAAGGCGGGTACGAGGAATTGAGGGCACTGAGGGCGACCGGGGAGGAGAGTTTGATGGAGCTGAGGTTGTACTTGACGAGGGAGGACTGTAAGTTTTTAATGGCGGGGACGAGGAATTGGGTGGTGTTGTTCGGGTCAGCGAAGACCTCGTTGCCTACGGCGATGGCTTCGATTTGGGTTTTGGGGTGGTATTGGGAGATGTTGGATTGGACCCATTTGTCGGCGAATGAGGGGTCGCTGGCCGCGGAGGAGAGGAGCTCGTTGGGGAGGGCGACGACGACTCCAATGCCGGAGTTGGCGAGGGCGGTGAGGACAGCGGCGTCGGTGTCGTAGAGCTTCACTTTGTTAATGCCTTGGGATTTGAAGAGTGCCACCACCTTTTCGGGCGGTGGTAAGTTGTCCGCTATCCTGCCGTAGTTTATTCCAACAGTACCTGTTTCCGCAAAGCCAAAAACAAACCCATTAGATACAACGAGTTCAAATTTAACCTCTAAGTAACTAATTAGCACAAAATGTACACAAGCTCTAACATGACATGCACAATGCATTTGAACAATCAATAAACAAGCATATCAGATAAGAATCTCGGTATATACTATAAGCCGGTGCATGTTAGAAAATCTCATAAACGTATATGCGCGTTATCATGTACGTACCAGCAGCAGCTGCAAAAGCGAAAAGTGGGAGGAGGAGAGAGAGAAAGAGAGGGAATGTGAAGGTGGCTGCCATGCTGATGCTCTGGTTCTGAGAGAAGCAGAGCAAGCGATGATCAGAGGTGATGGGGTTTCTGTTGAGTGTGATTGTAGGGTTTATTTATAGAGTCAAATATTACAGGGTGGTGGGGATAGAAAAAAATGGGCACAACCGCTCCACATTGCGCAACGGGTGGAAGCGCATATTTACACGACCGTTATTTGTTACATATTGTAAATGTTGGGTGTCCACATTTTTTGAATAATTATACTCTGGGTTGAATCATTGGTTTCCTTTTGTTTTGACCGTACACGTGGCAGTTGATTGGATCAGACGAATGGAATATTTGGTTTTTCGTTGAGGGGTTGTGCGTTTGGTGGCCGACTTGTCAGTGCCACGATGCGTCAGATCCATTGCTTGGTGTATGGAGCATGATAAGGCATTATGGTGTTTCAGGGAAAATGAGTGTTAATTCAATTATGTCCCAAATGTGAACGTTGGTTTGTCTTATATTATATGCTTTATTTTCTTGCTTTCTAACTTGGAGAGAAAAACTTACCCAAACATCGGCTTGGCTCTAGTTTTTTACTCCCGATAAATAAGGTGTTACCAAGGTCTGTAGTGTTAGGATTGACGGTACTACAAAATAGAAAGAAAAAAAACACAAAGTAAAGTAGAAAGATCGACAACAAGAATTTACGTGATTCAGCCAGCAATTTGTGCCTACGTTCATAGAGCATTGATCAAGCTTTCACTATATCAAAGTAATCGGTACAACAAGAACAATCTTAAAGACAAGGCTTGATGAATACAAGAAAGTATAATGCACTCTCTCTAACACTCTAAATGAGTGGTATGCTTGTTTTTGGATGATCTACAATGGTGAAATGCCACCTCTATTTGTATGTACGGATGAAACACCCCCAGTGAGTCCAAGAATTAGCTCCGCTACTATAATTGGCAGTCGAAAATTTCATGAGCCATCCAATTAATTAGCCCTGGAACTTCATATAGTCATGCACCACATAGAGTTCCCATGTTTGATTAATGTCATTCGCAATTCCAACGTATAAAGTGAATAAACCAACCATTACATTCCCTTGATGGTAGTATTCTCCAATGCTTTATCATGAGCTGGACCCATGATAAATTAAAATTTAGAATTGTCAAACACGTACTCCTACAAATTAACTCGTGTTAAAACGCTAATCTATACAATACAACCTAGAACAGTAACACGTAGCAATACAACCGTCTTACATAAAGGTGTTTTGCAATTTTAGAACTCATTAATATCTCTGTGAAGTGAGCAATATGGATGGAACTCTATGTGTGTACAAACCTTTATTCTATCATCAATCAATCTCATGATGAAATATAATAATTAGGCGGCAATGGCGTCCAACATTTTGTGAGGAAAAGAATGTAAGAAGATTTCTAAGGATTCTTGTTATCAAAATAAGCGTTTGCTAATTGGTAGCAATAACTAATTTATAGGTTTTCTAATATGGAACTCCAAGTATATATGTATTATGTAATTAACATATATTGTTCAGATTGTTGAGCTAACTTATTAATGATGATCACCATAAACCACATTCACTGCATGTATTAGAAGAGAATTCAATCTTAATCGAGTTATATAATCATTTTTGTAAGACAGAGTTGAAAAGAGACAATCAAATAAATAACTCAAAAGAAGCTATGGGTTGTATTGTCACTATCAAATAAGGATAATACTATTGCATCTTTTCTTTGGGAATGAGCTCAAATTTCCCATTTGCAACTAAAATACATTTATCGTAGAAATTTCATAGTCAAAATCATCTAATTTTTTAATTTTCATTTGAAGATAATTCTTACAAAGAATTGTTATTCAAATCAGGAATTGCAAGTCATCCTAGTGTGTCTCAAATAAATGGATGATGTAAGTACCAAGTAACATACTAATGGTTCACCGTCTATTTATTTAAAACATTTTGATGATTAAACGATTTTCAATTCAAATAAAAATTTGTACGGATGATCTTCGAGTGAAGACTAAAAAATTGAATGATTCCGATTAGAAAACTTCTACAATGAAAATACATTACTTGTAAGTGGGAAATGAGTTCATCCCCAAAGAGGGTATTCAAGTATTATTGTTTATAAACTATACAACTCAAATTTAGTGGGATAATTACTAGATATATTAAGAGCACTACTAGAGTATAAAATTGTATAAAAATAAATTAGATATTGACCCCTTTTAGAAATATCTTCTTACTTAATATTAAAACGATCAATTATTATACTAAGAAGCTGCTTCGTATGTATTATCCGCATGCGTACCACATATCGCATTACTTAAACATAGCCTTTGTGTGAAATGAAATCAATGAACTTGTTTAGCAATAATGTGGTTCAAGTTCAATTTTCGCAAGAATCGAACTTAATACCTCTCACTTGCAAGTAAAGAGGAATATCACTAAACCATAGTATTAAGTATCAAATTTATTAATTTCGTATTATGTATTTAATTTCCTTGCATGATCATGTGAAACGAAAGAAGTAGCTTATTTGTTTGTGTTTTGGTAGATTTGCTAGACATATTATGGATAGGGTTGAGAGATTGGAGAATCAACAAAGTCATCAATTTCAACGACTAGTTGGTCTGAAAAGGAAAAAAGAACGCGGCTGGCTAGCCACTCTGTTGACCCTTTGTGTTCTTAACTGGTCTCTCATTGTCAACATTCATTTGCGACTTTGCCAGACATATCAATCAGTTTTACCCCCAAGTAATTAATTGAGGATATACTCTAAATCTAAATCTCTCAGAAACAAAGAGTGATTTGCCTGCTGCTTGATTCGCTATCCCAAAGCTAATTCCAAAAACATGGGCTATTCCCAGATTGCATCTCTCGTTTCTCTACACCACGTGATCAAAGGTTACATGCTGGGAGCGATAGAAAGAGGGAGATATAAATCGGAATGCATACACAAATCTCTCAAGAAGTGTTTTTAGAGATTTTTATTTTTATTTTTCTAATGGTGAATCAAATTGCATGGTTTTCAACGTCAAGATTCAAGACTCAAGAGACATTTCAATTTAGATTAGAAGCACTTTAAGCACTATTTTGTAGGTTCATTTTCTTAAGTAACATCTTTTGAATAAACATGTTCTCTGATGAAATATTGTTGAACGAAACTGCTACAAACTGGCCATGTAGGTTTGGTCTTATGGTGATTGCTAGGATTCTCTTTTCTCCGAGAGAAGATTGGCGCTAAATGCATTTAGACCAGAACAAAAGGGCTAACCTCGCATAATCAATTATTTAACCGTTACCAAAAAAAAAAAACTTTTGATATTGTACAAGTGTGCTACTTGTTTCTCCCAAGGTGAGAAATGTATATTGCAACTCTAAATCTTTCCTGCCCCCATTTATTAAGAAAAGAAAAACCAAAAGTGCTAGTTAGATAACAACGCGCGTAGAGGTCAACCCATTCCCATGATATGTACATATTTATACATTTGGTTTTCTTACTGAAAACGTTACGAGTAGGTAGTTTAGTTGGGAATGTGGTTGTTTACTTGTTCATCTAGGAAAGGGGAGACAAATGTAACTCCATTATTTTGACTTGCAACCAATCCTCATTAGGTAGGGCACTAAACAGTGAATAGGCAGGTGGCATGGACTATTTTTTAGTCCCAACATTCATGAGTCTGAGTCTTAAATAATAATTTAATCATTAACAATCACAATATATAGTTTATAAAATTTAGTTTAAAAATATAGTATTCCTAACCTTAATTATCCTTTTGTTAATTATCTCGACTTATACACTACACGAAATGTGTTGGAAATAATTAATCTTTATATTAATTGGGATGATTAATTAATTGATTAATTTATAGATTAATTGGGAATTTTATTACAATTTGTCGGCTGCATGCAGGATGTTTCGTTGGGACATCTCTTTCCTTCTCCACTAAGAATTCGTTGGAGATGATTCAACGAGCGATGACTATTTTGTTTTTGGTTATTTCGTATGGCTTGTTGCGTCTTGGTGTTTACTATTTGGACAAGGCTTGGGCTCTGAAACCCTAGGAAACAAGAGTACGGTTGCGTCGTGGATATATTTTAATATTTTTTGAGCAAGCTCTTTTATTCTATTGCCGTCTTTTAGGCCATCTTCAACTGAAGAGTCCAGAGGGTCAGAGTGTCGAAAATAGCCCGAAAATCATCTCCAACAGAGGGCTAGGCCAGAGGACTCGTGGGCTCCACGTAATCTGAAATGGCCAAAGGGCTGACCCATTCCATCCAACCAGCCAGCCCCAAGTTGGCCAAAAATTTTGCTTAAAATTGTCGGATATAACCGACAGGAATAAGAGCAGTAGTGTCGGTTATAACCGACACGAATAGTAGGGAAATTTTTGAATACGTCACCTAGGTTTATTTATTTTTAAATTCTATTTTTTCCTATAACTTCCTAAGCCATTATACAACTTTAAATTAAATTAAGTAACATGAAACAACATTAAACAATATGAAACAACATTAAATAACATTAACCAACATACAAATTATACAACATAAAAAAACATTTAACAACATGAAACTTAAACAATATTTTTAAAAACATTTAACAACATAAAACTTAAACGCCTACTTCATGCTTCTTTTGGCCCAAAGATGTGCAACAAGATCATGTTGTAGGTACTTGTTTGTGGCACGAGAACGTATCATTCTATAGTGCCTCGTGTACTCATTTATAGAGATACTACCAGTTCTTGGATTGAAAGGAAAATTAGGCCCATCATATATTTTTGCACGAGCCCTTCTTAACCTATTTGGATCTTCTTGGTTGTCATCGGACTCTCCATCAATATACTCATCTCGCTCATCCTCCACTACATATTGTGTAATATGATGCAAGACATGATGATGGAGTCCAAATTTTCTCGACTCCACCCTCTTGCCGGTTCGATGATGATCTTCAACCGTGCTTGTAGAATACCAAAAGCTCTCTCAACATCTTTCCGGCTTGCGGAGGTACTCGTCTTTGTAAACTTGAACAATTGTGTCACAGAATTGTTCAAGAGTATCAAGGCATGTAGACTCAGACATACCATGGGTTTTATCCATCGAATTAGCTAGGGAGCCATAAGCCATCATTCAGAGTGCAACAGTAACCTTCTGATGAGGTGAGAAACCAAGCCGGCCTGCTCTGTCCTGCTTCTGTTGAAAGTATGGATTGACCTACTGGACATTAAGAAGTAAACGCTCGAAGACATGACGCTTCATCCGGAAGCGACGTCTGAAATCCTCTTCTGTGTACACCTAGTTGGGGTTGAAATAGTTGTTCATCAGATTAGCATGCATCATCATTCTGTTTCGTGGTTTGTAAGAGCGACCAACAACAAAGCCACCCCATTGAAGTTGTTCCTCAGTTGGCTGACACACCCTGGCCGCAGCCATGGCTGCTGCTCTATTTTGTTTGTTGCGCCTTACTTGAACTCCTTCATCAGACTCCTCATCTTCTCGTCTCATTTATGCCCATTTTGCTTCCAATTTGGAATTGGATGAGGACCTCCAATTGGAATCCGAAGAGGATCCAAAGTTGGAATTCATTGCAAACTTGAATTGAAAGAGATTGAATTGAAATAGATTGAATTCAAAGTTCTGTGAATTATAGCCCAATATCCACCCTATTTATAGCAAAAAAAATTCAAAGTTGGGAGAGTTGTCATCCACTCAGACTCTTTTGTGAAATATCATACCTTCTCAAGGATGTCCTTCCTGATTGCGACCATGCATAAGACTTTGATTTTGGAAGCTGAGGTCCATAGGCGTTGATCAAGATGCTACCAAGGGTGCTAGGGAGGTCGAAATGGCGTTGACAGCTCAGCTTCACTCGGCTGCTGAAAAAATCGTGAAGCTCAAATCTGAACTTGCCGTTTTGAAGAGGTCTGATGTCTCTACCCTCACTTCTGTGCAACTGGAGACCAATCATCAGGAGGTCGTTGATCTAAAGGCTAATCTTAGTGTGACTCAGGCGACATTGGAAGCTACAGAGAAAGAAGTCAGTCGTGTTGCCCAGGTGATCAAGGACCTTGAACATGTCAATTATGAGCTACGATCTGCTTATTTTGCCAAGGATGATGAGTTTGTCTTCATGCGTGCTAAAGTGTCTCATCTCAATGCTGTTGCCAGTAAGCTTGAGTCCAAGGAAGTGGATCTGCAAGGTGCGTTGTCCGCTAGCGAGGGCGTGAAAAAAGAACTGGGTAAGCTGCAGGATGCTCACACTAGACTTGTTAAGGAGAATATGCAGCTGAAGAAAGAGAAAGTCGGTCATGAAGTGGCGGTTGCTTCTTATCAGGCCAATTTCTACAAGCTTGGTTATGTAAACCATCTTCAAAGTAGGCTGTCGGATTATAAGTTTTTTGAGAATGACTTCGAGACTTTCTCCATTTCTCCAGTCGATCTGTTGGACATCTTGTTTGAGGTTTCCTTTGATAAAGCAGCTGAAGGTCAGGATGTCCAGGCAGAAGCGGCTAAGGATGAGCTGATGGAAGTTTTGGCTGTTGAGAACGGTGTGGTTGCTGAAGGTGTGGTAGTCGATGGACCAGTGGTTGCGCAAGCTGCCGATAAGTAGTCTTTTTTTCTTAGACTCAGAAATTTCTTCTTGTCCTTTTTGTTCTGCTTTATGCAAACTTTGTTGGCCTTCAAGTCAGTTTATCAATTTGCTAGAAATTTAATAAACAGTTTTCCTTGCTTTGCTTCATTCTTCTATTTCACCATGTATTTTGCAAAACTTTTTAACGTATGACAACTGGCTGGGTGAGCTACTTCAATGAAGCCTTCGATCCCATGCCGTCACTTAGGTTTTAGTTTCGGCTTTTGGGTCTTCAGAATCCGTGCCTACTGGAGGCGACTTGCAAAACTTTGTTGTAGGACAGGCGGTTGAGTTAGCTACTTCGATGGAGTAGTTGATCCCACGTTGTCACTTTAGGCTTCATTCTTTGCTTTGACACTTATAGAGCTTTACCTGTAAAAGGAAAAATGCAAGATTTTTAACTTATAGAGTCGGCGGCCGAACTCGTTGCGTCCATAAGAAGCAAGCGAGTCCGTGTAACTACTATAGTCGTGGATCTCGACTTTAGTGGCTTCACGAGCCTTGGCCATTCCGAGGCAGGTCGCGAAAGTTTTTAACTTATAGAGTCG
>JAOTRO020192986.1:0-10447 GCA_028566515.2 Pyracantha coccinea | reverse complement strand
CAAGTTGATAGTAGTATTATAAAATTAATTAATGATAGTAGAGGTTGTTAGGAAAAAATAATTTGAGGATAGGCACAAGCCTACCCTAGTCTTAATGTGGCTCCGCAATTGGTAGGGAGGAGAGAGAGTTTGGTGCAGTAACTTGAGAAAAAAAAACCAAGAATAATAGCAAGAACGAATTAAAAGAGAAGCTATCGCTTCATACATATGACTTTAGAGGTTGCAATGATCACATTAGAAATTAAAAGTCATAGATCTTATGAAGCAATGATAAATATTGATTAACGTGTTTATTTTTTATTAATAACGCATCATACAATTTGTAAATATAATTTAAAAAATTAGTTTAACCAGTAGCATTACTCATGAAAAAAAAAATTTTGATGGATTATTTAATTACTTTTGAATTTGGCGATGGAAAGACGTGAAATTCAAAGTGGATGAAAAGACGAAGGTTTAGGTAAAGGACGTGTAAGACTGCAGCAAAAGGTCGTCCTTCCCCAGTAAAATTTCAATTCGCGGCTATAAAATGGTGAGATATCACTGTCCCCAGCGGGTGAAAACGTCATTGTGAAGTTGTATTTCATCGTGCGTTGACATCTTAGCGTGAAAGCGAAAGGTGAAAAAGGTTGAAGGAAGGACGACTGCCATAATTTCACTGTTCTGGCAACAATCTAGTGGAAATTTCATTGCCGTTGTCAGCTGTAAGAATGCATGTATGTAGGAAATGACATGGTACAAAGCCATGGGAGAGAAGGGACTGAGACCAACAAAAAAAAAAAAAAAGAATTTTTACAAAAAATCATATTTTTACATTGAAAAGTTAATTCTGATACTATTTATTTTACCCTTTATCTTGTCCTTATCGTTAAAACTCAAAGTTTTCAAGTCTTTATCATTGATTTTCCAAAAAAAAAAAAAAAACATGAAACAAAATACTACTGTGTGTAAAGTGTGCTTCTCAACGTTAAAAAAACGTTTTTTGTTAAATCAACTTTGCAGCGATTGCTTTTGCATAATTTATATGGAGTCCAAGTTTAGTTAGTTACACACCCTCACTCGTGATGTAGTGGGGGCGTGATCTTGTGACTCTTTTGTCGTAGGTTGTTCAACTGATCTATTCTTTTGAAGTTTTTGAAAACTGTCGCGATAGCTTTTATTGATAACTGCAAAACAAAATACAACCATAGAAACACGGGCTTGAAGCTGCATTCTTCAACAAGTAAATATGATATGAGGTTCGGAGGTTTTTCAAACCAGGCACTACAATGATTAGACAGAAGGGTGGAGCGAGATAGATGATGAGCTAAATAATTAGCTTGACGACGCAAATTGGTCAGAGTTGGTGATCACATTCAGCATAGCCTTTGCATCTTCTATAATAATCCCAACATTAGACCAATCAGTGGAAGGGGACTTTCTTTGTAATTTCTTCTTTTTGCAAAATTTAAAAAAAAAAAAACACCATTTTGAATATCACATTTTATGTTTTTCTAATCAATAGTGTCCACATATGCAATTAATTCCACATCAGCCATTTAAGTTGGGAAGAAAAGACAATACAATTAACACGAAAATTCAAGCAAGGGAAAGTAAAGACCTAATTCAAGCCAAGTCAATAGGCGCACTCTTATACCATGTCAAAATTTCAATCACCTCACTAATAATCCCATCCCACCCATAAAAACATGCCCATATACTACAGAGTTAATTAGAAATATAAACAAGTTCATACCCAAAATTAAGAAGAAGAAAAAAACATTGAATGGCATCTACTCAAAAGTTCACAAATTTTCACCAAATTGTAAAGTCCAACTTTGAAAATTAAGACCTAAATCAAGCCAAGTCAATAGGCGCACTCTTGTACCATGTCAAAATTTTAACCACCCCACTTCTAATCACACCAATATGAACATACCTATATATTACAAAGTTATTAGAAGTATGATATATCCACAAATTCACACCCAAATTTAAGAAAAAACCATTGAATGGCATCTACTCAAAAGTTAGCAAATTTTTCACCTTCGAAAATTCTGAGATAACACCAATTTCGAAATTCTGAGAACTCTAAATATTAGGAAATTATTTGGAAACGGAAGAAGTGCTTGATTTCGATTTTTTTTGTATTAAACCTTAAACACTTGTTTTTTATCTAATCCGTCAAAAAATAACCCCGAGTAATGTGAGAGTTGTAGTTCTTGTTCTGACATTTACTCGGTGTAATTTGTGCAGATTTTATGATCTTCTCGGACTTATATTTTATGTGATGTTAAAATTTTACCTGACGAAATTTATTTAGTTTGGTTGAAAAATGGCCTCTTTCCTCCCTTTCGGTGGTTCTCTTTCTCTATACTTTGAACAACTGCTAACAATGTCCAATCGATTACTTTGAACATACAGCTGTGAGACCAAAAAAGCATAATTATTATTGCATTTCAAGCAAATACAACCCGCAGCTTGTAAGATAAGTTTCAAGGAAACATTGAGATGAGAAGGAGATGCCTCCCAATGTGCACTAAATTCAGAATTTTCATTATTTTGCCCTTTTGACACTCACTAGGAAAAGAAAAGGATACTTTTCAATTGATTATATATATATAATCATGATTTTCTTGGTAAACAGCTAAACATTATATTCATGATTTCGTTATGCTTTATATAGTTTCATTAAATCTCAATTGTGTTACTTTTTGTCTAACAAATTTATAGATTAATTGTTAAGAATATTCATCTTTGCACTTGAAATCTTAGGCTCGAATCCCTCATCCTCCAATATCAGTTATATGTAAAAAGAGATATCCCTTAGTTGTACTTTTATTACGACAAAGAAAATAAGATTATTAATACATCGACTATTTTTTTTTATCCGTGAAACGAAATTTGAGATCAAAATCTCTTCTAACATTAAAAAAGGTAATGTCACTACTGCTTTACTTTGAATGCAATGATAGAATTGTTAAGATTACAAGGCACTAACGCTTCCAATAATGTAAAAATAATAATGAAAAGAAAGGTAGGGAAAGAAAGAAACAATGGCCAGAAAACCTAATGCCAATGCCAAACAATAGAATTGCGTGGATGCTATAATTCTGCAGTAAAATGGTCAATGTGCCATGATACAAACCACGAGGAGATCCAGAAAAGCGGTGGCACATATTGCTATTCCTAATCATCCAATCCCAGTACTCCCCCACCCACAATTTTGGATTTTCTCGCCGCCTATTTTCGTCTCATTGCCTCTTCTCCTCTCACACAACATTTTTTGTTTTATTGTCTTTATAAAATTATCAATATAAAACTTTAACGTGGTTTAACTGTAATCGTTTAAGTAGGAGGGAAGGAAATAAGATAATTATTAGAAAGGAAGAGAATCCTCCTCCTACAATTATACCCATAAACTGAAATCAAGAACTACTACAAACTTAAAAGCGAACAAACAACGGTAAATTCTACTCTTTGGTTTATTACCACTTTGTTGACTCTCACTCTCTCTTTCCACTCTAATCATGCAAAATGACATGCATGAAACGGTTTTATCATTATGTGGTGTTTCAGTATGATAATAATTTTTTTTATATAATATAATGCTGAGTAAAAGAATATATACACATAATATGTTATTATTAATATGAGACACTGCAGTGACGGTGAACCTACAAAATCAAACCGTGATTATCTGTCTTTGTTATCCACGTATATGCATTGATCATGGCATTCGAACTCATGGAATTAACCAAAAATTGATTCATCGAGCTATGTATTCACTTGAAATTGGGAAGAGGATCCTCTCCGGATCCACTTTGTGGGGATTCTAGGGATTCTCACATCCTAGTCATTCATTGTATATCGTGCGGTCAGTTTTCGTCAAGTACTATTTGTGTTTAATTTTAAATAAAAAAAAGTTAAATGATTTCTGATCATACGATACATAATGAATGATTAAAGTATAAAAATCCTTAAAATTTCCACAATTTGGATCCGAATGGGATCCAATTCGAAATTGAGGGTCTAAAGTTCTATTCCATGACATATAATTTAATCAAGAAATAGTAACATTTTTGTATTGGCTTGTGACCTGGAGCTGAGAATGTCCACCGATAAAAAGATGTCTGTCTGACTATTGACTCTTCTTCCATGAGAAAACATGGCATTCTAATCTTATGAATTGACTAATACGATTGTCATATGTGGATTAAACAAAAATGAATGTCCTCCTGCTCAAAAGAGTCCTAGCTTTTCGAGTATCCAAAGATGAAGGACAATAATGCAGATCGTATGTAATAATTTTCACTGGGTCCATCACATAAATGTAAGTGGGGGCAAAATATTACCCTTGAACTTGGTCCATCACTGAAATGTCACAGCACTCATATGTGACGACAGAGATAAAGAAATGACAACATACACGTGTATGTATTGCCACAATTTCAAAGTTGGTCAGCGATTCACTACCAAATACTTTAATATTATTTCAACATACACTCCTATCAAGTCTAATTTTATTATTAAAAACTTTGGTACAATTTAGTGTAATAATAAGTTAAAATTTACTGTAGAATTTCTGATATCGAACTCTGTTCTCCAACATATAGACTCCAGGACAGGGAAAGGAGCCAATTTGCATGTCCTCCCCAAGTCCCCAAGAAGGATATGAACTTGAGGGTGGCCTTTTGTCTTTGATGAAGAAAACAAACGAACAAGCATGGGGGTGGTGGGGGAGTGTGAAAGCTAATGCTAACATTGGCATTGCTTTTCAGCAGACGGTGGAAAGTGAGGACGCTTTCCTTGTTCATGTTGCTTTGCCATCTTGACGCTGTTGATGTTCCACATTGACCGTATCAACGAGAAAATAAGAGTTTAAATATCTTAATTTTATTCTAACTAACACCAAAACATTTTGTGATAAAATCACACACCTGACGGATTGTACAGATGATAATTATCAAGTTGGAGACAATATTAGTGTTGTTGGAAGTGAGCCGTATGACTTGTATCTCTGAGAATTCTTGGAATCCTTCCACAATTTCCACCAAAATGTTATGGAATCCTTCCACAATTTCCACCAAAATGTTATATGCCACACGTACACTGTCATGCCTGCATTTACTTATTACATTAGTACATAATGGCACCGCAACAGGTACCCATGTCATATATATCGTTAAATTGACCGATGTTTATCCTCCTAGTTTAGCATTACTCCGGCCTTTATAGCTCCAATTTTAACAATGCGATTAATTTTAGGTTACAACATTACTATTCACAAAAACATGAAGAACGAGATGGGCGCGAAGTGGTCCTAAAAACAAGGACATTGACGTTCTCTCATGTCACTATCTCGCCACATAACAATTGTTCATTGAACAATGCACTTATTAAACACATGATGAGCGATTGTTGGATACTGATGCCGATAGCACTAAAATTCGGTTGCAAAATCCCTACCACATGGCTTTATAAAAGTAGCTCCAATTTCAACAATTTGATTAATTTAGAGTCCATATAACATTACCGTTCACAAAAAAACATGAGAGAACGAGATGGGCATGAACCGGTCTTAAAAACAGGGACATCTACATTCTCTCATGTTGCTATCTCATCACAAAACAATTGTTCATTGTACAATGCACTTATTAAACACACAACGAGCGACCGTTGGATACTGATGCCGATAGCACAAAAACTCGCTTGCCAAATCCCTCCCACATGGCTTTGCAACGTTCGTGAAGGACATTTCTAATCCCCTCTTAACATTTTGTAGCAAACTACTTGATAACTTGATATCGATTCTTAAGGCCTTGGAAATCCTTTACCCAAACATATCATAAAGGAACCTGGAACAAAATACAAAATTGGAGTTCCTAACCACAAACACCCAAATGAATTCAACCTTCACAAATCCCTCAACCCATGATCAATATATAATCAACCAGTCCGCTGGCTGCTTATAAAGCAATTTATGGTGGAGGAGGAAGTCAAATATGAAACCGAAAAACTCCGCCTCTTCCCACCAAAGCTTCAAACCCTGAAAGTGTTCCACTACTGAATTCATAACATTTAACACATATAAACATACCATCCTCGAAGCAAATGGAAACGCCAAGCATTATCTGCTCAACATGGTGTTAACTAGTGACTGTGATCCGCCGTCGGATGCAAATTGGCATCCAACACCAGAGGACTCATGGCAGTCACATTGCGCTGTTCCCTTCCCCCTTTAGCTATACAAAAACTGTGAGCCTTATACAGTCATTAAAAAGCTAACAAGCACAAATAAAATTCAGCACCTACCGATATCTATGACCACCGCATTTTCTTTCTGTAAATCAATACTAGTATATATCAAGCAACGAATACACTTCTGTCTCACGCTTCTGCCAATCATCACTTCAGAGTTCCGACCCCCAAAAGTTCCAAATAAAACTAAGAAATGAAGATCATGACAATAAAAAATTCTCCACTTATCTGGAACTAGAATAACCTAACCTTGGATCTTGTACCTAGCAATCACACAACAGATAACCTTAAACTTGGAGACACCCAACACAGCCGAAGATCAATAAGATGCATGCACTATTGACACGAAAAGAATCAAGCAGAACTGCCGCAATATAACGAAGTACACAAAAGTTTTAAAACTTACAGAATGATGGAAGAGAGTTTGCAAGATAAGAGTGAGAAATAAAAACAAAAAACAATTAACAAAGAATATATGATAGAACTTAAGCACTCTTGATGAGAAAACCACCAAAAGAATAAGAAGCTATTTTGTTTCTCATTTTCTTCAGCATGAAAGACTACAGAAGAAAAAACTTGACACTTATACGTCTGTGTGAAACCGTAACCCTAGGGCCCAGGCAGTGAGAATATACAGAGGAACAGGTCAACTAAGAGCCTTCTACTCATAATTACTTAACCATAGCATGAGTTAGTTAACCAAAAGTGCGTGAAGGGAGTGGTTCCAAGTTTCCACCCAACATGTACATAAACACTACCATAAAGAAAATTGGGATGGTAAAAGATACCAAACAAGACCTAAGCGGGAATTCACTGCCAATTACCCACACAATAAGCCCCCAACCATATGAGCATAATAAAAGTGTATTAACACCATGATTTATAATTTCAAATCTAAACTGAGCACAGATATACATTGTGAAAATGTGGAACAAACAATTTAAGGAAATTTTAGTTGCATTGCATTACATAGCATAATTGTACTGTGATAAAGAAATGCAAACCAAGCATAGAACACACTAAAATAACTCCAAAGACGTCCATCAAACCAACAATAACAACGACTTAGACAGTGGAGCCAGCTTAGAAATATTTCACCAACAAGAAATAGACTTCACTTAAATGATGTCCTCATTATCATGAAGTTAACCAATTTTACCATTAGGAGACCTATGCAGACAAGAAGCCAAGAAAGAGAATCATCGTCCTCGAATAGATTGATCTTCACTTCTGCCAGCGATTCTTAGATTTTGTCAAGTTTTTCTGCCTTCACGATAGGATTGGCTTTTGCAATAGCATCCTGACCAGCAGTCCTATAATCAAAAGGACAGTCATGTTTATCAGAATAACGATGACTTGCA
Source organism: Pyracantha coccinea (assembly GCA_028566515.2). NCBI lineage: Eukaryota > Viridiplantae > Streptophyta > Magnoliopsida > Rosales > Rosaceae > Pyracantha > Pyracantha coccinea. The sequence continues at coordinate 2,846 of JAOTRO020192986.1, read as the reverse complement.
CAGAAGGTGTTTCCACATTTGCAATTGAAGCCAGTTAAACCAACGCGCTTTCGGCAAGTAGTGCATCTGCTTGGTCCCTTATTTTCTTTCATCTCAATCTTCATGCTTGAGGATGATTCAATATATTCTTCTGTTGAAACAACACTTGTCTCCACTTGTAGAGCTTGCACATCGACAGCACTTGCAACAACTGGGTCAATGACGATGTTGTTGCTGCTGCTGCCACCGCCATTCACAATGCTGTCAATGGATGATGCAGCCAAATTGGCTTGCTCCTGCTTTAAGAGCGTGTCCTTGTAACACTTGGAACACATGTTCATTGTCGCGGCCCTTCCAAAGAATCCACAGTTATTAACACAAAGGATAGGGCGGTCTGGTGCTTGGCATCCAGTTTCATCATGAGATTCCATCTTTTCTACTTATCTGCACCAAGAAAACCTTGCCGTTTAAACATCATAAAACAAGTCTTAACCCAATGGCCTATTCACCCACTGCAAAAATATCAAACCACCATACGCATGCAAAATAGGGGTGAAATTCTATAACTACAAACATATAATCAAACTTGGAGCTACCAGATAACCAAACGCCCAGCAGAGTGAATTACATAAAAGCAATTTTACAGATGCCATACCACAAGTACCAAATAACCAAAGACGAAAATAGAACTCATATGGACTTAAACACATCGAATCATGCAAGTAGTATATGCTTCGGGCTAACTATCTCCTTCCGCCCAACTTTTCAGATTTTCAACATGGGTAAAACTTCAATTTCACTTGCTCTGTCATACAAATCGAATGCCCCGAGGTGAACTATCCAGGCCAACGTTTACAATTCAAGCCGCTTAACTCTAACATATGCAGAAAACCAACAAAACATCAAAATTTGACCAAAATCCGATTGAATCCGAACTTATACGAATAACCCATAAACTCCTACAAATTCCTCTATACATGCCGAAATCTTCAAAAACTATACGAATAACCCATAAACTCCTACAAATTCCTCTATACATGCCGAAATCTTCAAAAACGAACAATCCCAGTCAGACAACAAAAAATCCAAACTTTCAACCGTCAACGTTTTCAATTCCAGACGAATGAAACTCTACACACATAATTGTCCAAAAAAATTTGAAAAAACTACGGAATTCGGGAGCTTGCATTTACAAGTACAAAAAATTGACCCATACAATTCCCAATCCGAAAATTCGTAGACAAAATCAAACTCTAACCTGTTTGGTTCCGGCCGATCCGAGTCGAAAATCCAACCAGGCAATTCCTGCTCCTCGTTTCAAAATTTCAAATTTCAAAAAACAATAAATTAATAACAAAATCAAACAAATACCGGAAAATAAAATTTAAAAAAAAAACGAAGAGAGAGAGGGGGATGGGTTTCATACCCTGATCGAGGAGATTATTGCTTTGATATTAATTATTGGAAAAATAAAAATAAATATGTAGGGCGGAACATAAAAAATAAATAAAAAACAAAAAGGGGAAGGAGATAATTGGCAGTGCCGAGTTTTTTAGTTTGGAGGCTTCTCGTGGGGACTCTTTATTTCACCTTTCCGCTTTGGCAACGACGCTTTCCACTAAGTCGGTGACAGCGATGAAACCGCCCCTCGACGACCACATAATTGCGGTGTTGCCATTTCACTGTGTAGGTCGTGTTGGGCTGGGCTGGGCTGGGCTGGACGGACACATAGTCTTGTTGGGTTGGGCTTTTGGTTTGGAAGATGCAAATTGGTCCAGATCAGGTGGTAATAACCACGTTGGTGTCCGCGCCTCTATGATTGTCATCTCTACTAGACCACTACCACCATTTTACCTTTAGGCATCAGCACCAACCTCACCCCCCTACTAATATTATGTAATTTATGCTTAAAATTCAGATTTTGAATCAACTAATATTAATATTGACCATGATATACCCAATTTGTGTTTTAAATATTATTAGTTGGGCTTTAACAAATGTTATATTTTCAATAAATTAACTATTTATTTGAAATGTTTTAAAAAAATTAAGGCCAATTTAAAATAGCACTAAAGGATTAAGGATTTTAGATCCTTAACTCTAACATGAATTAATATGTAAAAAAAATGTCTATTTATTCAAGGGAATTTTAACGAAAAGCTCTCGATACTGTTCACTTTAACGAAAAATCATATTTTACACTAAAAATCCAATCCTGATACTATTCATTTTACCATTTATTTTGTCATTTTCGTTAAAACTCAAAGTTTTCAAACCCTTTTCATTAGTTTTTCCATTTATTTAAAGGGCATCATTTGAAATTTCGACTTGGAATTTAATAACTCATGACGGGTCCGACGCAATTCCCTCACGGATGAGTATTCTCTCCTAAGTAAATGATGAGGATCCTCATGACCAAGCTCATTGGGTAGTTCAAACTTTATCCAACGGTTACAATTATTATAACTTTTAATGAGATCTCCTGTTTGTAGTCGTTGAATAAAATTTGAACGGTCCGATGGGGCTTGGTCATGAGGATCCTCACCATTTGAGAGGATCCTCATCCTTCGCCCACTCCATCGCGGCGGGAAAAAGGGTAAATTGGAGCGCTAATTGGCGGGAACAAATCGAAGGTCCAAAAATTTACATATAAATACATGCCCTCACAGGTCACTAACAAATCTTTCCCCAAATTTCAAAGCTCCCGATTCGAAGAAAATGGGGAAGAGAAAGGAAGGTGGGGTTTCTGAGCAGAAGCAGCAACCCCCACCACAAGTCGAAGAAGAAGACGAACAGCAGGAACACAGCGACGAAGATCCCGACCCCCCAACTTCCACCAACGAGAAAAGCCTCTATGAGGTGCGTTA
>JAOTRO020192940.1:0-10449 GCA_028566515.2 Pyracantha coccinea | reverse complement strand
GTGTCAAAAGTCCACTAAGTCCAACACTTAGTTCATAACCTTCTTAAGTCACAAGGGCAAAACTGTAATTTTACGTCCGTTCTCGGGACGGGCTGTCACAACAACCTAGGGGGAATCCTGGACTAAATTTGGCCCATAAATGAGTTTTGAGTTTTAACTCATATTTGCCCTAGAGGTTGGAGCAGGTTGCGGTAAGTTTAAAACCTAAAATTTGATTTTGACTCCAAGGGTTGGAGTAGGTCTAAGTGGTGGGAGTGTGGGCTAAGCCTCACAGTGGACTAGCCATAATAATTTGGCTCGAATTCGTCTTTTGCGAGAATCGAACCTCAGACCTCTCACTTATAAGTGAAGAGGAATATCACTAAGCCGTAGTACTAAGTGGCCAAGGTAAAATGATGTTATGTTGTTATTAAAGAAGGAATGGTGTTGGAACAGAAAAATTAAGATCCTCCAATTCTCCAACTAGTAATCTTGTCACCACATTGAGAATCACATATGACACCATCTTCGATTGCAACCGATGAGGAAAGACGGAGGTTGTACCTGGAAAAGACATTTCACAGCTCAAGTTAGTGAGTGTTTTAAATTATTCAAGTGAAATTCAGAATTACTGTGTACAGACATTTCATATACCTATTATGTATGTGAGATAATTGATTTTTATCATGGGGGCATTCTAGTCTTGGGGTCGAAGTGCCATGTCCCTTGAATTTCCCCATAACCAACAAGTTATTCCACCATGACATCTTGCTTGCATGACTGTAGCTCCACTTCTCCGAGTTTAGGGTAGCAGTGGATCGATAAGTTGAGGAGTAAAATTTGCTCCCACATGCCTTGCAACATGTGTTGCATGTCGGTTTGCTCTTGTGATTTGTGAAACAGCATGTATGGCCTAAAAGCCCAACGACGGGTTTTCCGTAGCAAGGGAATGCAGGGGGTGTCCTGGGTAGGGTGGGGTTTTTTCGGTGAGGTCTTAGAGCTGATGGGCCGGACCCCAGATTATCTCTAACTTTGTGATGCTTCTTCTTAGTTGGAAGACGTTTCTCTGATTAATTAGAGTATAGTTATCAAACTCGTTATTCATGATAGTCGAATTTGAGATTTTTTACATACATATTGAGATGAATAGTAGCACATGTTTTATTCTTCTTTATATTGAAGGAATTTATACAAAATACTAGCAAATAAATACAAACGAGAAGAACCTAGCTGGATTTGTTTTATTTTGATATGAGGGCTGGTAAGAATTTAATTAAGAATAATGCTACATGCACTCCCACCTTGCTGACCATATTTGTAAAGGAAAGGGATTCTCTCTAGATCCCTTCCATCAAATCTACCAAATCCACTAATTCGGGCCCTTGAAATTTGACCTAACGGCTAAAGTTATTATAACTTTTAAAGAAGGCCCCTGTTTTTAGCCGTTGGATTAAATTTCAAAGGCCCGGATTGATGGATTTGGTGAAAGGGATTCAGAGAGGATCCCTTTCCATTTGTAAAAGCATCTCCAGTGTGAGATGCAAAATGCTTTTGATATGGGCATTTTATATTCTTTTGTTGGAAAGCTCTTCAATGGACAAATTTTGAGAGACGTAAAATACCTATTTTGGCTAAAATTTTTAAAACATATATCATTTTTTTTAAAGTGATTTTCATACACTTCTCTTTATTTATGGTCATCGGATTGAATAAATAAAACTGATTCAACATGTCAGGATTAAACATGGATGTATAAGAGACTAAAAAGAGTGTAAAAATCGCTTCATTTTTTTTAATCTTTAGAAGGTGGGCTTGGCCAGTTAGAAAAAGATAAAAGTAGATGAGTTCCCAAATTAACATCTCCCTCATTGAAGTAAAATTCACATTTTACGTCTCCCAAAAATGTAAATTAAATGTAAATGGGGTTGCAAATGGGATTTTTATATTTAAAATTTGCATCTCCTAATTGAAGTTGCTCTAATAGAGATGAACCTAAGTTATGTATGTCGAACCCACTTGGATTAAAGATGTGATTAGTAAGGTAGTCGATAAATAGTGCTTTTTAGCAACGCCTTAACGTTGTGTGAGTCTTTTTTATTACTATGTTGGTTTTCTATATGAGTTCTAATTGGATAATCCTATGGATTGTTACTCTATAACTAGTGGCTTTTACTCTCATAGAAAGATATGCTTATTGTTGCACTAAGAGCCTATTATTAATTAAGCATTGAGCTTTCTAACAGATCGAGGAGAATGATCGTTGTTTGGATCGATCATGCGTCTTCATCTTCATCGATCTCTACAGGTTTGGTTCTAGTTCATTCTTTGTTCATGTTATGTTATAAATGATTATTGTAGTTATGATTTGTTGACTTAGTCTTCATCTTGTGAAAGCAATTTTGATTTACAAACTTGTCATGTAGGGAAGTGAAGTTTAAAATCTTCAAATTACAAATAGAAATGAATACCTATAGACTACATTATTTGAGTTGAAACCAAATATATTATTTGAGTTGAAACCAAATATATTATTTGATGAGTGCTGTCCAATTGGGTAGGAAACCTCCAAATCTTCTGTACGTACCTTGACGAAGGCACCATATTCAAGTTTGATTGGAGCCCTCAAAAGTTTATATAGTGGGACCATTTCTCTTATAATCATTATCAACTTTAGGAAAATGGTAGAGAGATAATGATTTCAGAATGATGTGATTGTTGATGGTTAGATTCTTCCTTTAATGATTTCAAAAAGAAATCCAACCATTACCTATCACATCATATGATAAAAAATTATAATTTTAGTGGACAATATCTTTACCATTACTCTCAACTTTATTTGAAGAGAATAAGCGTGTGGAATGGTGGAAAGTGGAACAAGAAAATGTATTACATGTAGAACATATAAAGCAAGAAAAAAGAAGGGGGTAATGGGTTCTTGTCAAAATCTTAGATATCTTTCATTCACCAGTCTGTATAGATTTGTAGGGCAACTTCTCTAATTTTGCCTTTGCTCTAAGTCGTCGGGAAAGATTCAAAATGTTTCCTCTTTTTTGTTATTTTGCATTAGATCGACTATAAAAACAGGATGCTATACCAATATTAGATAGGCTGGCTAGTTAGCTATAGGGACTCATATTCCTTGTAGATGTGTCCATTTTCCTAAGAATATCTGTTTCAAATTAGGCAAACCACCTGGCATTCTGTCCTTTTTCAAGGTATTATTTATAGTCACACATATACAGGGGGTTGATATTATATATATGCTTGCATGGCAGGAATATTATCCAAGTCTTCCACTATACTATATTTATACACTTTGGATTTTAACCCATAATACTGTCAAGAATGTTGCAATGTCTGCTGCGAAATATCTTTTCTGATAGAGATTTTACTCCATATTCCTGACTAAATATAGCTTGCAAAGAAAATAGAGTGTATCTTTGCTCATCCCTTAAAGTTGGGATAATGCTTGTTGAGAGTATTAATCTCACATCGAAGAAAGAAATTTTTTTACATGTGTTTATAAGTAACTAAGTTACTCTGTATATTGCCGATTTGATTTTATGATAAAACCTCAACTTCATTATGATATCAAAGCAGGTTGTCTCGTGTGTGAAGCCCAAGGACCACAATTGCTCAACATCACCCTATTTGTGTTATCCACCTATTAAGCTTGAAAATTTGCCACACATGAGGGGGCACATTGAGAGATTAATCCCATATCCAAGAAAGAAGGAACATTGCACGTGCTTAGAAGTAATTAGACTATTCTTTAGATTACCAAATAGTTTTATTGTGGAATATCAACTTCTTCAATGCTAATCCCACAGGGGGTGAGAAAAAAGCAGTCAAGAAAATCTCTGAGGCTTGAACACATCCACTAAATCCGTTTCAAAGTTTCAGAAGAGATCGAATCATTACTAAATTTGATTTTGGCCTTGAGAAAATATTAATTTGGTAATATTAGTGGAAGGGGATGAGATAGAGACATAATTTTGCAGCTAAAATACTCAATCATATGCAGTAAAGACAACATTCATGACCAGGTTCCTTCCTAATTAAAATGAATATGATAAAGTTATGCTGGCAAAAGTTTAATATAAATAATATTTTTGGTTTATTTGTGAATAAATCGCTTGTCATCTTTAACAAAAGAAAAAAGGAAAACATATGCTGATGCTTAATATATAGCTGAAAAGATATAAAGTTTTGCTTAATATAAAAAGCCTTGGGGTAAATCTGATATAAAAGTTAAAGAAGTCAGACTACTTCAACAGTATTTGCATTAACAGTTTACATAAGCAAATACGTGATCAAGGAACATTAACAACTTGCGTTGCGCACTTGAAACACACAAGGACCAGACGTTCGTAATAGGACACCTCTCGGAGACGTCGATTTGGTCATTAATTATATGGGATAAGTGTCAACTTTTCAGATAGATATCATGTACTATCACTTTAACTTATTTCTGGTAAAGAATGAGAACATAATAACTATTTTGAAGTGTTAATTATAGTTTCTAATTATGTAGCTTTTATGTTACTTATAATTTAAACCTAATACATATAAATGATTTTGTTCTTGTTACTTTTTCAAAAGTGATTGATGTATGTACTTTCGTAACATTGTTGTCGGTACAAATAATAGTTCAACGAGAGAGCTGTAAAACCACAATCATATACGAAAATTTTGCGTGATTCACTGAGTTTGAAATTGAACCAAGTCTCGGCCTATTGCTCGTTTTACATTTCAATCTATATGGAGATTACATTTTACGTAGGCTTGATAGCCCAGAGGAAATGTGAAAGTGAAACCGAGAAAAAGACCCTAAAATGTACTGAAGGGTCTTTAACATGATAAGGGTTTGCTCGAAACGATTGTATAAACAAACTAGTGTATGAAAAATATCCCTCTCAAAATTCAAACAAATACATGTGTGCCGGAAATTCTTGTCTATATCATTTCTAGGAGAAATATTTTCCTGCAACCAAGCATTATTGTCACTTGGCAAGCTATTATTGGACAAATGATTCACTTTTTGAACACGTGACTAACATTGAGTAAGCGGACGAAGCCACTGAAATTATGTATTGATTGCAAGAGAAAACCTCTCAAATCATAGTATGCTAACACAATAATGAGGGTTAATTTCAAGCAAAATGAACAACTTTAAGCTAAAATTAATATTAACTTAGGCCACCCAACATGCGGCGCAATGACAATGATGTTCAATACGTAGTAAAGGTTGTGAGCAAACTCATTCTCAAAATTTTGACTCAGAATGAGAAATGTTAAGATTCCAAAGAAAAGAAAACCATATATTGAGTGAGCCAATTTTGTCCATAATTAAATCAATCATTTGAATGAAAAGTAACAAACATCACAGTCAATTCAAGTTCTGTACATAAATAATTACGAGCAAGGATTCTCGTCAGATTCTCTTTGTGAGGATTCCGGGAATTAATAATCACATCCGTTCATCGTACATCGTTCGGCTAATTTTTGTCATGTACTGTTTATATTTAATTTTAAATAAAAAAATTTACAATAATTTCTGACTGCACAATGCATGATGAATGGATGTGATTGGAGGATCCCTAAGATCCTCACAAAGAGGATCCGGCTAGGATCCTCCTCGAATAATTATTGTTATCACGTGATCTCAACTCTCATCAAGTCAAAAATTTGTGGATCCTGGATGCTCTTCGTCCCTTTTTCTTAACGTATAATTTTTTGAGGAGTTTTATATTATTAGGCTATATTCAAAGTCTAAAGACCAAAGGAGAACTTCCTTCTGTGGGAATTCCTCGTCAAAAGCTTTACAAAGTCTGAAGACCAAAGGGAATGTGAAGCTTTTGAGTAGCTAGTTACATTCACGTTCTTTTATTTTTTTTGGTGGTAGCATACTTTGAATATGGCTATTAAGGCTTATAAAGAAAAAAAAGAATGAATGATCAAGCCAAAGCAAACGTTTCCAGGTAATTTATTTGTGTGCAAACCTTGCATACAAGAAAAAGAGAGTTCCATCAAATTCCTTTACAATTAAAGTTTAATTCATCACTAAATAAACTAGTATTTTCTACTTGGATTGAGGTGAGCTATTGGCTTACCTCTATCCTTATGGATGATTTGTAGGGTGGTGTTCTTACCTTTTGTTTAAGCTCAGTTGTACATGGTGGGTGAGTACTCTTTTCCCTAAACTGGATTTTTCTCTTTCTAGGCTTTTTATCTTAAGGTTTTAACGAGGCCACTCCTTGAGTCCTCACTCTTATTTTATTTTGAAGGAAAATAAATGCTTAAAGAGAGAAACCTCTCTAGCATATTTGTTCTCAATTCAATCATATATATAAGAAGCATTTCTAGCAGCAGTAGGTAATAAACTGTTCCATATGTGAGTACTTTAAATGGAGGGAAACCTTTAAGGGATGGGATCCTCATTTTTTTTATAAAATTGGGGATTAGTTGTGGGATCCATACCACATCGAACTTTAACGATCCGAAACTTCTATTTTTCAAGTTGCAACTCACAAATCATCCTTACAAAATATTAGCCAAACCGGAAATGTTTAAGACATCTAATTGGGTTCAAAGAAATTAACAAATACTTTGTTATATAAAGAACAATGAAATTTTATCTTGCTAATTTAATAGGCAAATGATTTCGGATTGAATTGAATTTTTGCAAGGATGATCTATGAATTGAGACTTACAAAATAGATGGTTCGGATCGTTGAAGTTCGATGTGAAGTGAGCCCCACATCTAATCTCCATTTTTTTTTTCAAAAAATGGGGATCCCTTTGCATAAAGGGCTTGATATATCCTATATAATAGCATTAGCAAGAAAGTTCACCTCTCGATAGACATGCATATGCCCGCTAGTGAAGCTACACATGGGCAAAGAAAAGCGGCCGCCTCTTGGTCCTCGGAAATCGCCACTGAGAGTGAGGATTCCGACCCTCTGACTGCCCCCGGAATCTGCTTCTCTGCTTCTACGTTTTATACTTTGCTGCTTATGTGTTATATTTTTTTAGACACCCAAGACAAAACAACGTCATATAGTGTACAAGTCTTATAAGGCTCTCTTTTAAGGCCATTATGCACCACAGCCGGTATATGATGTTCAAGATGTATTTCTATAAACATGAAAATTATGTAATGAATGAAACGAGAAAACATGTACAAAGTAGATTTGTATTGATGAATTTGTAGGGTTACAATCTCTGTTTACAATTTTCCTTTGATTTAGTTTTCAAATTTGGTGTAGATGCATAGGTTGTTGATCCAAGGGTAGCGATGACTTGATCTCGGACGAACGATTGAACGATTGCTTCAAGTTTTGAGCTTGAAACAATGCGTGGATAGTCTTCACCTCTAGGTTTGCGTATGACTTGCAGCAAAGGTGATGTTGATATGGGATTTCGTTGATTCAAGGGTCTTGACGACTTGATCTTAAATTAAACATCGTTACAAGTTTTGAGCTTGCAACAAAGTCTTGAAGGAATCAGCACGAGTGCTTGTAGATTATCCAAGGGAATGCTTCGGCTTTGGTCGAAAGAAAGCTTCGGCTTTGGTTGTGCGTTATTTAAAGAGAGCTTTGACAACGTATTAGTCTTCAAAGATTTAGCAGAGGTTCTCTTTTTGTGAGAATTTCGGCCCTTCAATGTTGAAATTGTCACCTTATGCTTGTCTTGGGACCTTGTATTTATAGACTTCCAAAGCCATGACTTTGGGTGAATTTGGCTTTGATTTGTGTCTTGATTCGTCCATGGAAGAATTTAGGCATGTTTTGTGTGTTGTTTCAGCCACTTTCCCTTATCTTGGCCAAATTATATAAGGCTTGTTGCCTATTTTGTGCACAATCTTCTATTCTTGCTTGTTTTTGTGAAGATTCTTTAGCTTTCTTTCTAGTTTTGAGAGATTTTGAACCCCTTGCCAATTTTGAAGGAGATTTCCTCTCCTTTGCCGAGTTTTGGGAAGGTTTTGTACTTCCTTTGCTTGATTTGTGCCACATGTCATTGATGACTTGTCCATTTGTGATGAGTCATAGGCGACGTGGAGTTTTGTGATACATCATTTGCATGCAACATAATTCACATGTCTACAACACATGTCCAAACTAATGATTCATATTGATTGTCCATATACTAATTATGTTTTGGATAAACAGATGAACTTCACCAAGGATTAAAATGACGAAGCCAAGATGAAAGACTTAAAGCACAATTTGGGGGAACAATTAAACAAACAAATGGGAGTTGTGCGAAAAATCTTTATACCTCTTTTAAATCACGAACACTACACATTGCTTGTGTTCAACACAGATGAGAGGGGTTTCAATTTTTACAACTCTAATAGAAAAAACCTTCAAGAAGGTGAAACAAACATGCACAACGACAAAGCATACAAAGTGGTAAGTCTTAATTCAGTAATTTCCTAGTACATTTTTCAAACCGACGCTTAATCTATATACAGGTTAGAATGCTTATAGAATGGTACAACAACAGAGACAGGTTATTTCATTTGCCATTGAATGAAAAGGAAAGTTCAACAAATGACTACATTCGAATGAGCCCTACAAATGCAACTTTTGAGATGGATGAAGATAAACAATGTCCAATCCAGCTTGGCTCATAAGTATAATTGTGTATTTTGATTGTTTTAATTGAATTATTGTTTTTGGTTACATATTTATGGTTAAACTAATTTTCGCAATGATTATGACTAAATATTAATGTTGTTGGAATTCTTAAAATTTATTGATTATGAATAAATGATAAAATGATTGTACACCAATCATTAGATTCCATATAATACTAATGGTGCTTACTAAATGAGTCTACTATAACTAATGTTGCATACTAAAGCTATATATTCTTCCATAACTCAAGTTGTATACTTAGTCTGCTTTAACTGATGATGCATGCTAATTCAATTAAACTTGATGTTGAATGCTAATTATGCAAACTTATTTTAAAGAGATGATTATGGTGTTTTTGTGCTGTACTACATCCGAACAAAAGCAAAAGGCAGACAAATGAAAAAGTCCTTAACCAAGCGGGAAGTCAACTGTCAACGCCGTGATATTGCATCTCAAATAATACATCATAGATTGAGCTGGAGCATGAAGTTTAAGGAGCAAAAACAAGCAGCTGAAGTAAAGGACAAACAAAAATCATCTTGAACAAAAAAAAAAAAAAATAGAAGTTGGACTTCTAACATTTCAATTGTTATGAACTTTGATGTTTAAAATTACATTGTTATAACTCACTTTTGCAAAAAAAATTAAATATGTTTTTCGAATGTTACATTTCTTTTTGAACCTATCCATTTCAAATGTTACATTGCTTTTTCAATCTGTTTATTCATTTTCTCCATTGTCACTGCCTGTCCCAAATTAATTTTATTGACGGATGTGAAAGGATGAAATTACCCTCGAGCGTTTCAAGGGTTTGGAAACGCTAGGGTTTATTTAGTAACCCTAATTAAATTAAAAATGAAAGTTGGACATTTTGTATGGTTAGGATGGTTTTGGTGAGGTGTTAGTGTGAGGACCACACACACAAATCCAAAAGCATCCCTCTCTCCCGCGGACTGTCACTCTCTCTCTCTTTTTCGTATGGACAAATCCAAAGAGCACCAAAACTCAACGGATCGAAGGTTTTGACTACACCATTGTGTTCCTTGTGGAGCTACGAGTCGTTTGGTACCATTTCCAGGTAAGGAAAGCTTCATTTTCACGTCGAAACCATACCCCCCCCCCTAAAGGTCACTGTTCATGCAAGTTTTGTATGTTGATTTTTAGAAGTTTTTAAGCTCATAGTGAGCTTTAGAAGGTCATTACGAAGCTTGCAATGTATCGTTGGAAAGATTTGGACCTCAGGATCATGAGATACTTCGAGTCACAGTTTTGGCCGAAGTTCGAGGTAAGATTTGTCGTGATTTCGTGAATCTTGAAGCTTTATACCTATAGAACGTGATTGTACTAGTCCTAAGCTTCATTTTGGTTCAAGTTTCATGGAAAATGGCTTTGAAATGAGTAAGAATAAGACGATAGAAGTTTTCGGGATTTTTCCGGCGCCGGCGACGGTCGCCGGAAATCTGAGGAAGAAGAAGGAGAATATTCTGTTAGGATAACGGAATATTCTAACGCTGTTAAGGTTAAAACTGACGGAATCAGTTAAGTTAAACAGAATATTTCGGGAATATTCTTGACGGCGTCAGTTGACACCGTCAGTGTGCCAGGCACGTGGCCGCGAGTGGGGGCGTGTAGACCCATGCCTGTGACGACGCGTGAAGGCGCGTGGGACCATGAAAAATTATTTTAAAAATATGGGGTTGTTTCTAAGGTTGTGTAGATCACTGTGGTATATTCAAACACCCCAATTAAGCAATGTATGAGAAGTTATTACCTAGTTTGGTATATGTGCGTTAATTAACGTTATTTCAGTTATTTCTCATATAGGCGA
>JAOTRO020192923.1:0-10449 GCA_028566515.2 Pyracantha coccinea | reverse complement strand
AAAAAAAAAAAATGGCCAGCCCAGGGCTGGCTGGAAGTGGCCAGCCCTCCAGCCCTTTCCGATTTCATGGGGACTTCTTAGATTCCAGAGCCCTCTGGCCTAGCCCTCAGTTGGAGACAGTTTCGGGCTATTTTCGGTCCTCTGGACCCTTCGGTTGGAGATGGCCTTAGAGGTCAGATGGGCTCATGTTTTCTGAGGATGAGCTTGCAATGATGGGACATCAAGTTTGGAATCTGTATATTTGAGATGCTGGTATACCTAATAATGCTTTTTTATTTGATTGTATGAGATGGATTGTACTAGAGGTTTTGTTCTATCTAATTAAATTTCCTTTCCCAACCAAAAATAAAAAAAATAAAAAAGAATATTTGTACAAATTTACAATATGGGTACAAATTATACAAATTAAATTAAAAATTGTAGGTACATATCAAAATACAAATTATGGGTACACATTAAAGTTTTTTAAGAATACGGGCACAAAATAAAAATATATGGGGGTACCAATTAAAAATAAAAATATGTGAAAACTACCCCAAGAATATATTTAGAATTTATTAAATAAGTTTTTTTAATTGATTTAAAAGTCAATAAATTGGACTGTTTAACTTTTATGGTTGATCACAAAATGTATTGGCATAATGAAAGTTAGAGTTGAAATGTAAGGGCTGGGATAAAGTCCTTGAAAGGAGGGGTTCTTCGTCTAGAGCCTTACTCTACTGTTCTGTGGTGGAAAAGTAAAGTTTTTAGTCCTTGGCCCCAGAGTTTGCAGATCTGAGGCCATTTGGAGATCTAAAAGGGTACAGGAAAGTATGGGCAAACAAGATCTGGCAGGTGACATGGAGGAACTAGGGGTCAAGCTAGGGTCCAATCTAAAGCTATTGGAGAAGGAGCGCAAAGGCATTGTTATTGAACGGAAAGATGTTGAAGAGGCTCTTCTGGGGTTTTAGTTCTGTGTTGTTGCTGAGGTTCTTACGAACAAGGTTGTGCACATGGATGCTTTTATTGACAGATTTACATCCTTATGGAGAGAAAAAAATGGGGTATCAGTTCGAGATCTAGGCGAGAGACGCTTCCTTGCCCGCTTTGTGACAGAAGAGGACATGAGGCGTGTGACTGAAGCGGAGTATCCATGGACTTTTAAGGATGATCTAGTCATGGTGGCGGGCAGAACAAAGGCTAGTAAGAATCGATGGGAACCCCTTACTTTGGGCTCCTTTTGGATGCAGCTGCACAATATCCCCCTATTGAGTATGACAGGGGCGGTTGTGTTAGCCATTGATGGGCTGGTGGGTATGGTCTTAAAAGTGGACAGGAGCGTCAGCAAGGAATGTATTGGTAGATTTCTGAAGGTTAAGGTCCATTTCAATGTCAAGGAATAACTGATGCGGGGAACATATGTACGATTTTCTGATGAAGGGAATGATATGGGTGGGCTTCAAATATGAAGGCCTACCAAAATACTATCTGATTTCAGAAGGTTGGGTCACCTAACCCGGATCTGCAAAGGTAATGAGGTGGGGACAAAGGCGGATATAAAAGATGAGCAAAAGGGGGATGAAATCTACGCTTTCAAAGATCTTGATGCTACGACGGACTTATGAGGTAATCCGTTAAGTTTTAGAAGTTTACAACAGAGTGGGGATATAGTAAGCTTTAAAGTGGGGAGTGTGGAAAGGATCGCCAGTACGAGTGGCAAATCTGGAAATAGTCACCACAGAAGGGTAGGAGGAAGTGGAAGTGGGAGAAGAGATGACGATGTAGAGGTGGGTGATACTGCAAGCTCACCTCTGAAAAGGAAACCAAATTTTAGCACTGAAAGTACCGGTTCGATGATGGCAAAGAGGATTCGGGCTAGAAAAGAGAGGGAGGAGAATGAGAGAAAGTTAAGGGAGAAAGCTTTTGATGAGGGCTTGATTGGGGCGAGGGGGGGAACGGTGGCGGCGGGTGTTGAAAATGTGTTCTTGCAAAGTTTGGAGGAGAAGGGGAGGGAAGGAACTACGGGAGGGGGAAACTCTATTGGGACCTTGGAGCCAAAAGTTCTTTTTGGAAATCTGACAGTTGACAATTTATTGGAGCAATGTAGGCTCCACACCCCTAACATAGTTATCCTGCTTGAAACAAAAAATAACAGTAGGCACTATGGGTATCTAAAAAGAAAGCTTGGAATGGAGTTTATGCACGCTGTAGAACCTAGAGGAATTGGAGGTGGATTATGTGTATTCTGGAAGGATGTTTCATAAGTGATTTTGGCGAAGTACGCAGATTTTGTGATTGAGGTTAAGATCTAGGATGAAAGGAAGTTGTGCCACTGGTGCTTGTTTGCTATCTATGCCAGCACGCATGCAAACGAAAGGCGGGACCAGTGGAGTATGTTGAGCAAGAGAATCGAAAAGGAAAGTGATAGATGCCTCCTTATTGGGGATTTCAATGACATTCTGAGTAATGAAGAAAATGAAGGTGGAAACCATCGTACAACGGCTAGTATGTGAAACTTTCGTGAGTTTGTGGCACAGAACGAGCTGATGGATTTGGGTTATGATGGCTACCCTTTCACTTGGAGAAATAATAGAGATGATATGCCAGTCCAGCTAAGGCTCGACAGGGGGCTAGCGGGTTTGGGGTGGTACAACCTCTATTTAGAGACCAAAATTATGCATGTTGTGCTAGAAGGGTCAGACCATGCTATGCTTGTCTTGTCCACGGAGAAGATGGATGGCTGAAGGAGGAGAAAATTCATGTACGAGGCTTGATGGGGGAAACTTGAGGAATGCCTAGAGTTGGTGAGAGGGGATTGGCGAAGAAACTTCAGAGGATCCCATGCGTTTAGGCTTTGTGAAAAAATGAAAGCTCTTAGCCGAAACCTAAAGGCATGGTACAAGACGAGAGGACGGAACTAAAAAAAAACTATAGACCAGTTGAAGGAAGAAATTAGGAGAGACTACCAGAATAGGGGTTTTGGCACGGATGAGGTGCATCTAAAGGAAAAAGAGCTAAAGAAAGCGCACAAGGAGGAAGAAACTTACTGGATAGTCAAATCAAGGGTACAATGGCTCAATGAGGGGGACAAAAACACAAAGTTCTTCCATGCACAAACAATGAAGTGGAGGAGTTTTAACCACATTCGGGGCTTGGAGAATTCGAACGGGGAATGGATGAAGGATGAGCACGAAATTTGGTTGATTGCAGAGAATTACTTTTTTGAGCTTTTCAAATCCTGTCAACCAAATCATTTTGATGACATTTTGAGGTGTGTTGATTCTCGTGTGTCTTTGGTGGATAATAACTTGTTGACAGGCCTGGTGATGGTTAGTGAAACTGATGAAGTGGCCTTTCAAATTCCCCCCATGAGGGCATCGGGACCTGATGGGTATCTTGGGAGTTTCTATCAGGATCATTGGGAGGTTGTTAAGGAGGATGTGGTGAGTACAGTCAGGGCGATTTGGCATTCGGGCAAACTCTTACGGAAACTAAACTATACCAATTTGGTGCTCATTCCAAAGGTGGCGTGCCCAAAGAACATGACGTAGTACTCGCCTATCACTTTATGCAATGTTAGTTACAAGATCCTTGCCAAGGTGATCACTAACAGGCTAAAAAGGGTTATGCCTAAGGTGATAAGCGATAATCAATCGGCTTTTGTGGCAGGAAAGCACATCCAGGACAATATCCTAGTTATGCACGAAATCCTGCATTCCCTTACGCATCAAACCAAGGAGGACAATGCTAGTATAGCTATAAAGTTAGATATGGTAAAAGCATATGACTGGGTATAATGGAGCTTTCTCATTGCTGTGATGACCAAAATGGGGTTTGCCCCACTTTTCTGCGAATGGATTTTGGAATGCATTTCTACTGTCTCATTTAGCATCATGGTGAATGGGAACCTTATGGGGTATATCGTGCCACAGAGGGGTCTGAGACAGGGTGACCCCTTGTCTCTCTACCTGTTCCTGCTGTGTACTGAAGGTTTCTCTGCCCTTATTCGAAATGGTTTGGAGAGTGGAGCTCTACCTGGATTTAGAATGTCGAATAGGGGGATGCCTATTTCGCATCTTTTTTTCGCAGATGATTCAATGATTTTTTGTGATGCGACGGTTGAGGATGTGCATGGCCTAATGAATATTTTGAAGGATTATGGGGCTGGATCCGGCCAGGAGATCAACTTGGGTAAAAGTTCGATTTTCTTTGGGACGAACGCCAAGAAGAAGCAGAGGAGGAAAATTGAGAGAATTTTAAACATTCAAAGTAAGGAAGGATTTGGAAGATATCTGGGGCTCCAAACAAATTTTGGTCTCTAAAAAAAAGCTGTTTTTGAGGAGGTGCGCGAGCGGATCGCAGCTAGAATGGTGGGATGGGCAGAACAATATCTTTCCCCAGCAAGAAAAGAAGTCCTCATAAAGGCTGTCGCTATGGCTATGCCGAATCATGCCATGGCTTGTTTCAAGCTGCCTGTTGGGGTATGCCGTGATATTGAGAAGGCTATTAGGAACTATTGGTGGATGGGAAATGATCAGCACAAGGGAATACATTGGGCATCATGGAATAAGCTCTTAAAACAAAAAAAGCACGAGGGTCTAGGTTTTAAAGATATTTAATGCTTTAACCTTGCATTCATTGCTAAGATTGGATGGCGTCTAATACAAAATCCGGAGTCCATCCTTGCTAGGGTGTTGAGATATAAATACTACCCTGGGAAGACTTTCAGAGAGGCGAGTGGCGGGAGACGGACGTCGTGGGGCTGGAAAGGCATCATTGAGGCCAGGAAAGTGCTCGATAATGGTACCATGTGGCGGGTTGGAGATGGAACTAGCATTCGCATTAAGGAGGATCCATGGCTCCCCAAACCTTCTACTTTCAAAGCTTGGGTGCGGGAAGGCATGCAAGAGAACTTGGTTTGCGACCTGATTGATCCGGAAACAAAGAACTGGAGGGCTGATTTGATTGCAGCTACCTTTAATAGGGATGATGCATCAGTAATCCTAAGCATCCCTATTAGCAGGTCTGGGTGTATGGACAGATTGGTATGGCATTATACGGTAAATGGGATGTACACGGTTAAATCCAGCTATGGGATCGCAATGGGGCTTATGGAGAACGGCAGACTAGGAAGGAAAGGGTGGGGATCCTCAAGTGTGCAATCCAATAGCTACAACCAGGTTTGGAAAGAGATCTAGAGTCTAGAAGTCCCAAGTAAAATGAAGTTTTTTATGTGGAAATGTTGTAACAATGCTTTGGTAGTCAGAAGAAACCTCCGAAGAAGGCATATGAGGGTGGATAATGTGTGTGGAGTGTGTGGACGAGTTGATGAGATGGAAACCCACTTGTTTTTTGGTTGTGACCTTAGCCATATTTTTTTGTTCTGTTCCCTGCTCTAGATCAACTCATTCGAACTTGTCGGGGCTGATTTTTTGGAGTCTTAGGAAAATTTCTGCAAAAGAGCCTTTGAAAAGGAGAACACAAATGAAATATTGCAAGAGTTTGTCTTTGGACTGTGGAGATTATGAAAAAATAGAAATGAAGTGGTCTTTAATGGGGTGCACCGTCAGCCCCTTGAGATCTTGGAAGTGTGGAAGAACATATATGATTATAGGGATGTGAAGAAACAAGAGGGCAATGATAGGTGTTCTAAGGCGATGACCTCGACCTTTGATCTAGGAAGGCAGGTTAAGCAATGGAAGAAACCGGGTTTTGGATGGATCAAGATAAACACGGATGCGGCGTGGTGTAAGGACTCAACGCAAACGGGTGTGGGATGGGTTGCTCGCGATTTTGCTAGCTTATTGCGGGCTGCGGGGGGTACGGGGATGTTCACCTGCTTCAACGCTGCTGTGGCGGAAGCGACTGCGATTCGCGAGGCTATGGAGTTTTGCATAACCAGCGAAGACGGAAACGTCATAATAATTGCCCCTAAGCACATAAATGGTACAATTAGTCAGACTCTACTCAAATGATTGAATTACGGAAAACAGACTTCAAAAACAGGTCCAGGACGTCGAAATTAGCTTAGGAGAGGTCCCGAACGAAAACCCGAAAAGTCAAAGTCAACGGTCAAACGTTGACCGGGTCAACGGGTCTGGGTCGGACCCAGTCAAACGGGTCAACGGGTTGACCCAGATAGGGTTTGGGTTCTAGGGTTTTGGACTTGGATTAAAGGGTTTTGGGTTTGGAGAAAACGGGCCGAAGGCCCTAGTTTTGAAGGGCACAAAGGCTTAAGCCTAAGGGTTTCTGGGTTCTACAAGAGGGTGGGCCGAAGGCCCTTAACTAAAACATGGCCCAAAGGCCCTTACAATTAAACAATTAAAATTAAAACAAAATAAAAAGAAAATGGGTTTGGGTTGGGCTCGGCAGGAAAGGCCCAAAGGCCTTGGGTTTCTGGGCCATCGGATTCAAAGGAAGAAGAAGGCCGGAAAACCACCTAACTTTAAACGTCCATAACTTTGTCACTACTCAACAAAATCAAGTGAAACAAGAACGAAAGTTATAGTTCTCGAAGAGATGAAGAGAATGATACCTCGCATGACATCTAACTCGCCGTGGTTTGGCCTGAAAACACCTCGAAAGCCGCTGAGGTAGCCGGAAACTGGGTAAGATTCAAATGAGTATAACTTCTTCAATACTCCACGAAATAGGGTGAAACAAAAAGGAAAGTTATAGTACTCGACGAGACGAAGAGATTGATACCTTGCACACTGGCCAACTCGTCGTGATTTGGCTGGAAATTGCCTCGAAAGAGGAGGGGCTTGTTGGAGAAAATGGTGTGTTCACCCAACTCGAAGCCGAGGAAAAACCTAGGTAAGAAGGGATGGATTCGACTTAGAAATCACAACCAAAGTCACAGAAACAGAGAGAGAGGTCTGACTTACCAGAACGGGGAGACAGGAACCAACTTGTCGGAGTCCTTCCTGGGTCCGTCGATCGCGCAGAGGCGAGAATGGAAGATTGATGAAGTTGATGATGATGGTGATGTCCTCAGTAGGTGGTGTGGCTATGTGGTGCCGCTGTCATGTGTGTGTGTTTGACGGGGAGGGAGAACATAGAGAGAGAGAGCTGCGAATGAGAGAGCTCGGGATAGAGAGAGAGGGAGAGACAGAAGGAAGAGATATGAGAGAGAGAGACCCGGGTGAAAAAAAAAATCAAAGGGTGGGCCCCCCTTGGCTCACCAATTAAGGCCTTAAAATATTTTTTTTTTTTAAAATAAAAGTGGGAAGTGGGGACGGGGTGTTTCATCTGCACCACCTCATTCTCTCGATCTGCCTTTTTTTGGCAGCGTTGCTTGTGGGGTTCTCATAGGCTTCTTTGTTTTCTTCTCCTTGGTGGATGGGTTCGGAGAGGGTTTCATTGATGGATCATGGGGTCTTCCTTCCTCCCATCTCTGAGGTGTTGATTGGTTGGAGTTCTGGTGTACGATGGTGTACTTGGTTCCCGTTGTTCGTGCGGTGCTGCAGAGGCGGTTTTAGCATAAGACATAGGTTTTCTTTCGGTGGGTCTTTGTTTTTGGGCTTCAGCCTTTGTTTCGGCCCTTTGTGTGTAGTTTGTAAGGTCCAATTTTGTGTGTATGTAAATGGTTTGGACCTTGTTGTGTAGTTTGTTTGGCCCTTTTTGCTTTGTATTTTAGTGTGGGTCTTTATGTTGTATTTTTTGGGTTGGTAATAAATTTACCTTTTGTGACCAAAAAAAAGAAAAAAAGGCACTCTGCCTGCCTTACATTAAATACAGTGTATTCAAATATTTTTGTTTTGTTTTGTTTTTAAACCAATAACAACACAATTTTTGTTATTATTCTCTTTCTTCGATAAACTTTTCGTTATTTTTATTTGAAAAAAAAATATAAAAGAAGCAATCAATTTTGGCATATCAAGTGGGAAAAAAAATTGATAATATGTCAAATTACCAAGTCAACCACAAATTGAAATTTAATTTTTTGATTTGACATTTCTTCTCCAAAGGAAATATCAAAAAGTCTACATCAGCAATAACGGTAAAAAAAAAGACAACAATGATATTTTCCAACCGAAATGCCAATTCTTATGTGGCATGACATGGAATGGCAGCAGAGGTAGTTGCTGTCAAATTTGACAGCAGCTTCAAATTTATATTTAGTGAATTATAAATGCTTTTTATAATTTTTATCATTATCTATTGTTTTAAAAATACTAATTATACTTATGAAAATTAAATAATATAATAAATAATAGTTTAAATTTGACACATCGGGTGGAAAACAAAATTTATCAAAAGATCAATATGCCACATAAGCCTTCAAATTTAAAATTTATGTTAAAAATTTGACATCTCCTGTAGAGATGGTTTTAAACCTCTAAAAATTGGGCCATCTCCACCGAAGGCTGGCAAGATGGCTCGTTTTGGCCCTCTGGCGGTCCAATATATTAATATTTTAATGAACAGTACATGGCCATATTTGTCTCCATCTCCCACCGAGGGCCAAATGGCCAGAGGGCTCATTTTAGCCATGTCACAAAAAACCATCTCCAACCAAGGGCCAAAGGGCTATAGTATGGAATGAGAAGAATTGAAACAAAATAAGGTAAGACGTATAGAATGGTGAAAAATATATGAGACATGGTGTAGGAAAAAAATTAGAAATTAAAAAAAAAATCCAAAAAAAAAGTGGGTTGTTAAAAAAATGGGCTGGGACCAAAAAAGTTCCTAAACCCTAAACCTAAAGTGGCTTGAAAGCCCTAAAGTGGGTTGAAAGAACAAAAAAAAAAGAAAAAAAAAGAATCTGGACTGGGCAAGTGGAAAAGAAAAAAAAAACAAAAAACAAAACAAAATGGGCTAGCCAGCGGGCTGGCTGGCTGAAGCTGGGCAGTCGATTGGGCCTTTGGCCCATTTTTGTCCCGTGGGGCCCACGAGCCCTTTGGTCTAGCCCTCGGTTGAAGACGGTTTCCGGGCTATTTTCGGCCTTCTGGCCCTCTGGACCCTTCAGTTGGAGATGGCCTTAGTGACTTCAATGAATAAGCGGGAACAAATACGAGGGATTTGCATAGCGATTAATAAATTCAATAAATATGAGGGATCGAATGACAATCTTATGTGGGCTAATTGAATTTCTACATGTTGTCTTAATAATTTTAGATGAAAGTTTTAACAAAATTAGTGCAAAATGATAAATTTGTTGTAGGCCTAATTTACTGAACAATATAAAGGACAAAGAGAGGGGGTGCAACAAGGGAAAAAAGAGAGATGTGTAGTTGTGAGGTGTGTGTTATGACACCCCATTGTGCCTTTATTTATAATATTAGGGAAGGTAAATTCCTTACCCTAATAAGATTCAACTCCAATAGGATAATATCTAGCCTAAGAGATATAATATAATTCGATAATGATACCCTAGATATGTATGATAGAATTTACACGATCATTGTCACACCCCGATCCTAAGATGGTCCAAGATAGACACATGACATCACTACATACCCTTTTACCCTTCACGCCTTGCCTCTGAGACATAAATAAAACACGAATCATTGTGTCAATAGTAGTAAATTTTCTTTTATCATATGACTATATCTAACCTCTATGTTAGACTGCCTACATATCCTAAGATGGGATCAAGCCATTCGTAGTTCACCAGATCAATAAGCTCCTATCACTACTGCAAGACGTTACTACATACATGTAATCAGAATAACTACCAAAAACTATATGCTTTCTTTGCATAGCTTGTCTAGGCATACGAGGCATATATACATATAGCTTCAGAACGTGAATCATCAACTTGATTTTGGTCTCAGTATAGGCATGCGTATAGATACTTATGTTTAATGGGACATCATTCTACCATTTAAGCATACAACATGATACGTATAAAGGTGAAGTACTTAATCGAATAGTAATCACACCAAATTGGATCTGTCAACTATTGATATCTATACCAGCCATGACATTACTAACCAATATACTTTAGATACAATTGTAATCAACTACCATAAGCATACCCCTTTCAAATTGTATACCAAAAAACAAAGCTAATAGTACATATAAAAGCAACAATATAACTATAATCTAATAATATCTCTTCTCTTATATATAAAACCAGAGCCCCAATTTGAGGTCACGGCTTCGACAAAAATCATTAGGACCAGAATGCCTGATGCGCCAAATATATAAGCACACTCAAATTAACCCTCTTGTTGTCGAATTGTAGTAAAGTTGCAAGTAGGGATCGTTCTAAGCCGGGGATTAGGAGGGATTGCTAAACACTTGAAATTGACTCAAAAACGTAAAAACAACGTTTAAAACACTAAACTAGATTCAAAGAATGCAAAACTAAACTTTAAAACACTAAAACAAACCAAAAGACTTAAAACAGCACAAAAACACTCAAAACTGCCTTAAAAACACAATTTGGGCAGTTTTGAGCTTTAGACACAATTTGGACGAAAATTGGTTTTAACTAGGTTCAAAACACTTAAAAACACAAAC
>JAOTRO020192912.1:0-10451 GCA_028566515.2 Pyracantha coccinea | reverse complement strand
ATCTTCTTTTTGAGCTTATCTCTAGCCACTTTCCCAGCCTCCCAACATGTATTTGGGCACTTTACTTGACCATCATATTCATCGCTCCCATCACAGCAGTCTGCAGATTGCAGATAGAGGACAATGCATAACAGATTAAATAAATCAGCCAGGTAAAATAATTGTATGATTTTATGTTAAAGAATGGAGAACTGGTTTTCTTAAGATGTAACATATCAATATAATGAAGCTTTTTCTCTGAATCTCTCTTTCCCTTTGCCGACTCGTCTTGCGAAAATGAAACACAAAAATGCAGCATGTCTGTGATGGTGCTCATAACAAATAACTTGTGTGGCTATTTGTATTGGCACAAACACTTACCGCAAATTCCATCATTCACTCTAGACGAAAATATCAGGAGAGGAGCGTGTCCCACATTCCGACAATAAAATTTTCCAGCTGGGCATGCAGATGTACCTGCAACCCACCAAATCCAAGTTCAAGCATAAGCGAAACAGTATATCAAGTCAAGAAACTTAAATTAATCAGACACGTAAAACCACACCGAATTCTAGCAAGGAGTTAATAGAAAGTTGATCGCTCTGAAACAATATATACATTGAGAGAGAGTCCCATTGGCTAAAACATTGTATTAAAGTAAGGAACTACCAAATCTACAAGTAAAAATGCGAACAAAAGACCATTTGTTATTAGAATTTGCAAAAGCTAGGTAATGGCAACTGATAGAAATTATAGCAATATCAAATGGAAACCTGTACAAATTACAACAATGGAAAATGGTGGCAAGCAGCTCAAAAATTAAAAAAAAAATTATATTCAGAAAAAAAAAATAAGAGAAAGGGAAAGAGGAAGGAATGAGTAGTACCAGGCTCGTCGGTGCCGTCGGGGCAATCGCAGAAGTCGTCGTTGAGCTGAGCCCTGCTGAATTTCTTGGATCCATCTTTGCATTTTATCACTTCCGAAGATTTGTAGTATTTCTCATCTGGGAATTCCAAACCCAAACTCAGATTTTTAGAATTTGTTGTTTATATATAAAAAGAAATAATAATAATAAATTGAGAAGGAGTTGGATGACCTTGGGGGGAGATTCCGAGAAATTGATTCGTGGTGGGAGAAGAAGATGCTGATCCAACAATTGATATTGATATTGATTCGAGGGAGAGGGAGAGGACACACAGAACGCACAGCGCCGCTGCAATGAAGCTCGGCTTCACCTTCATCTTCATCTTCTTCCTCAGTCCTCAGACGGAAAAGACAACCAGAGTGAAGAACGAGAGAGAGAGAGAGAGGCCTTTTCGCTATCGATTGTCGATTCGATTCAACCAAACCACCACCAAGTTAACGGGAGTTTAAGTTTTACCAAGAGTTAAAATGAACTGAAAACTGCAGAGCTTGCCGTCGAGTCGACGACGATGGGGTTGGCGTCGTCTTGCCCGTGGGGAGTCGTTTGGTGGAGAAGAAAGAGAGGAGGGTCTTCCCCCTTACCCGACCTGGCGTGGAAAAAAGGAAGGAAAAAAAAAAGTCTTTGGGGCTAGGAAGGAGAAGAGTAAGAAAAGGCAGCAGCAGTGGGTGCCCGGCTTCTTGGTCAGTCTAATTTGGACTGGCCTGGAGACCAGCTTGGGCTGGGTGCCAGGCAAATCTGTGGGCTGGAGCAAATTGACAGGGTCCCAGCCTGTTTTTTGTGCTGGGTGCTGGCCTAATCCACCACCGGTGGAAATGCTCTAAAACATGACATTTAATTTGAGGTACGGTTTTGGTTCCAGTGCGGTTTTCAAAAATCAAAACCGAAACTAAACCGTTTCTTACCCTACGGTTCGATTTCAAAACCACAACCGTTTCAAAACCGCAAAATCAAACCTTTTGGTGTGGTACGATTTGATTCGTGTTTTCGGTTTCAAGTGTCTACCCCTAGTTATAGTTTCATAACATAAGAGAAGTACAATAAAGAGACTCCAATAATAGGAAGAATAAGCAAAACTTTCATGGTTACCGGGGAAAAACAAAGGGCATTCAGATTTTAGAGTTGGATGTTGTTAGGTATACTAAATTGTTAAATTAAATTTACAAACTAAATGATGTATCACCAATAGAAAATAAGTACGGTAACCCAATTACTCGTTGAAGTCGTAAGGATAATGAGACCTTGGCTTCCGTTGTTATCTGGCATGCGGTCTCGCGTAAAACCCAATTTATTATATGTACGGCACCACTTGAGAGTTGAGAGCGTGAAAAACATTATAATGCTAAATGGAATATACAATTCTACATCGTGCAACCCTGCCTTTTTTTCTATTATCGTCAATTGCTTCTTTATTTTTTCTAAAAATATTAATTGGATAATTTCCATTTCTCTACTCTAAGAATTGGAAGGTTTTGATTTACTATACATAATGGAACAAGAAGAACTTCCAATATTCAAAATAAAAGGCCGCATAGTTTTGTTTGTTGCAACTTGATTTTCACAATTTTTTTGGAAAAAAAAAGGAAAAGAAATTACATTAAAAAGTTTCTAGGGCAATCAGTGGTGGATGCATTAAGGGACTAGAAATGATAAGTGGCTATGAGGACCTCTAAAGACCACCCAAGCTTAAGCATGTGGTGGAGGAGAAGGGTAAAGCAGCAGACAGACGGGTGCATATTTTGCAAATTATTAAAGAAAAAGAAGAAGATTATTTTGTTTTTTAAAAGATTTCGTTATAACAACGTCGTTTTGAACCAAACCATTTAAAACAAAATAAAAAACAAGTCTTCTTATTAGGTCATATGAGGGAGACTTTTTTTAATTAAAAATAATAAATAAAGAGACTATTCTCTTTCCTCCTACATGAGATCTCCATCCATTCCCATTTTGTATTCACTTTCCCAATTGAGTAATTCCTAATTCCAATTCCCTTTTCCTCTAACTACACCCAACCAATCACCATGCCACCACCAGCAATGTCATTATCGATTGGGTAATGCTAGATAGACTAACTTTGTAAACAAAAAAATTTGTAAACTAAATGACATAGAAGTTGATATTGGATTATTACTTAAACATTGATAAACGTGCTTATACTTATTGGTGATACATCATTTAATTAGTTTGCAAATTTTGTCTATCTAGCATTATTCTTATCGATTAGTTCTGACAATCCTTTTCCAAATACTTCAAGTTCATTTTGGATAGTTTCAATCTCATTATGGATAGTTCAATTCTAATGGATGGTTCCAAATGATTGTAGATCTATTTTTTCTTGTATAGGCAATGAAACTATCATAACATGTTTTGAGAGTATGAAACCTCGTTGTGAACAAATTCAGTCTTTGTAACTTGTAATGTTATTTGTCTAAAAATTCTAAATGAAAAGTTGGTAATTTATTGTTTAATTTTTAATGTTATTTTCATCTTTTTAAGCTTTTATATTTGTACCACTCGATATTAAAATCATAAATCCGCCATTGGGCGACCATTACAAATAACATCTACGAGAAAAGCATGACAAGCGCACTGTGAGACAATAACTTTACTATCTAGTTCTTTTGAGCTGATTGCTTCCTTGTCTACTTCTACGCTATTGTGCTTGAAATTTATGTTGTTTTGTAAACGTTCTTGTTGTGATGTTGGAAATTTATCTATGAAAATTTGTTATTAAGATAAAAACGGAATTTGGGATTTTGCTATGGCCGGTGGATTGGCTTAAAAGCATTTAATTTGTAATTTATTTTACGGCATATCTAGATTAAACAAGCATAATTTCTATTGTTAAAAGCAAGTTAGAAAAGTATCCCTCATTAATCTAATAATTTGGTTCGCATGCAAGTTAGTATGTAAGTACAATAGATTATATATCTTTGGTCAGAAGGAGGAAAACAATATTAAGAACAAACAATAACTTCTTCCTTATCTACTTTTTAGTTTATGCAGGATCGAGTTAAGTCATTTTATTTTCTCTAAAGAAAGTTGAGTTTTCACTATAAAATCTAAGAAAAATTAATAAAAATGGCTTGAAAACTTTGAGTTTTAATCAAAATGACAAAAATGTGTTGTAAGTGAATAGTACCAGAAGTGACTTTTTAGAGTAAAAATGTCTTTTTCGTTAAAAGTGAACTGTACTTGAAGTGTTTCATTAAAACTCCAATCAAATAAAAACTAATCAAAATAGCTTAAAAACTTTGAGTTTTAATCAAAACGATAATTAAAGTAATCTAACTAGTTATAAGAATATAAGTGGTCCCTTCTTTTTTTTTTTTTTTAATGTGGAATTAATACTTTTAACATTTCATCTCACACAGGGCGAATATTCAAGTCTAGCATGTGGATAATTAAAGTAAATCCGTGACGTGGAGTACGTGTGACCGTTAAGCTTCACACGCAGGATAACCTTGTCTAATACCATGAAAAAAGTTAAGGTTTCACCATAAAACCAATCGGCAATATGAGGAGAAGCCATGTACAAGTCTTTCTCCAATGGTGCTTTTTCTCAATTTACATTATTTTGTTTTCTTCTTAGAAAAATAAAATCAGGATGTTACCAAAGGAGTAAACATTATTACGTCTTTATATTAGTGATATTTTAAACTAATTTCATCTTAGCTACAAGATGAGAAATTAAACTCAAGTTTAGAGATGAAAATGTATTGATGAATTGCTTTGATAATTAGGCATTTTTTCAAACAGTTTGTCTTAAATTTAAACTCTCATCTCTCCCGCATAATGTCTCATGTACTTAAAAAGTTGGGATTAAAACATATTCTTCTTACAAATTGACTCAATTCAGGCACAGCTAAAAATTTACAGAACAAAAATAACAAATGAGATGTGATAACCCACACTCGCCGCCAAACAAACAAAGCAGCACACATATTTGCTCGTCGGGATCTTTCGGTGAGCAATGCTATGAACAGCGGCGGATCCAGGATTTTAATTTAGAGTGGTCCCAATATAAAAGCTCAAAAAAAAAAAAACAACAAGACGAAAATATTATTGAACAAATAAATGGCAAACTATAATTTTCATTCATAATCTTTGTGGCAAATAAGCTAGAAATACTAAATTTGTCCACGATGGGATCTCATACTTTGAAAATGTGTCATGATAGTTTCATTGTCAATACAAGAAAAAACATCTTTCACAATGTAAACAACTAAGTTATCATTTAACCATTGATTCCCCATTCTGTTGCGAAGTGGACTCTTAATGATATTCATGGCAGAATATGTGTCTTTTGATTCATTAGATTACCAGTAGCTTCAACAACTTTATTGTGAAAGCTACCAACCATTTCCACATGTTTTTCAAAGCAGGCTCTTGCGTGCTTCCAATTTTGAAAGCCTACCTCAGTAAAGAAGTCACTGCCTGATTGTTCAAAGTTGACTTTGAATAGATAGCAATAAAAGAAAAATGCAGCATATTTAGATATACTATATTCCAACCAACGAAATTCCTTCAACCAATTATCAACGAACTGTCGCTTTTTATTCAAATGCAAAGTGAATGGAAAATCATGATCTTTAGCTCTAAAAGGCTCCATCAATATATATGCTCTTCGGACCTCATCTCGAATATCTGGAGGATAATCCTTCATTGGAATTCTCTTTCCGGGGTCTCTCTCAAGATTATCCAAATCAACTTTTAACTCGTTTTGTTGTGGAGTGGAATTACCCCCAATTGGATTAGAACTACTCGAAATTGGAGGGGAATTGTTCGGAATAGGATTGGAACTATCCAAGTTTGGAGATGAGCTATTTGGAATACAATTATCCGAACTAATTGATGATGATTTTCGCTTGTAATATCGTTCCATACTTCTAATTTCTACACATATCAATTAATAAAAAAAAATATATATCAATTGATGAAACTAAACAAATATTATATGAAAATCGAGAAATTAGATTCATTTATAAATTTATAATTAGGTCCGTGCCCGTGGGATTCTAATATTATGAATGCCAAAGACAAAGAGATACATGCCACAAAGAGATGAATGCCAAAGCCAATTACTTATCTTCTGCATATAGCAAAACACATAGACATAAAGGCAATGCTAGAGAGGTGAACGAAAACATACCTTGCACTCGTGAGAAACGCACAGATTGTAGAAGCACAAAAACAGTCCCTGCAATTCCAAAGGCTGCAGCTTGATCAACTCACAGATTGTTACACAGTCCTTGCACAGATTTTTACACATCCTTTTAGCGTCACAAACTAGTTGTACACTCCAATTCACAATACATATAGGACCCAAAGTACATAGATTGCAATGTTAAAGGTGGAACAAAAATAGAACCGGAGGAGAGAGGCTTGACACAAAGGGTATCTATATTAAGCCCATTGTATTATCAAATGTTCAGGTACTAATCAACATAAAAACCATAATATTTACCAAGAAGCCGAAACATGATTATGATTGATCTAAACATTATTGTCTCGTGGGGTTGGATGACATGCCAATACGAAGGGAAAACAACTCTCGTTATGGACTTGCTGCAGGGGTCTTTACACAAAACATAGACACTGAAACATATTCACTCGTGCAATGCATTATAGCCAACAGTCTCTCAGACCAAAGATCAAACATTTCATAAGCATAAGCAGCCTGCATAAATGTACAAGGCAAATGGGATAAGCAAGAAAATCTAATGACACAAGAAGTCAAGAGAAATTAATGTCATTTCCAAGGCTATGCTTCCAACATTAATGTTATTGCTAAATCACGCTTCCTACCTCACACACACGCACACACACAGATGTGTACAGTCAAGCATGCACACACTAAACTTGATGAACACAATAATATGAAATCAATCTGTTATGCTTAACTCTATCTTCCAATGTATAACTGAACTTTTTGTTTCATCTATTCCTATCACGTCACTAAACACTCTTCAAAATGCTTCTGAAAAAATAAAGTAAGCATAAAAGGAACCGGTGCCATTTTCACCTTACCCATGCTCATCTATGAAACTATTTTTTCTCGGAAGTGTATCAAGTAAATCAACCAAAATGGGCTTTAGATGGCATCCACATAAAGTGAACTTCTTTTTTCTATAATGAGAATACATATTTTTTTCAAACTTCTGAAAATCAACCGCACATACTACATGACATTGTTAACAAGCTTTCCACTGGGATCCATAACCAAAAACCACAAAAAACCTCACTAAAATTCAAACAGCTAGGCTAACATAAAAAGAGTTTAAAATATCAGTATCTTCCAATCTGCATGAATGAGGAAAAATGGTATACTCAAAACTCTAAGGTCAGTGAAACATACAAAGCACAGCCCTTTCACTTCCACCCCCTAGCGTTTTCAATAATCCCTTTTTTCACTCCATTTATACTACTAATAAACTAATAAACACCATACAGCTCATCCACAAGGTTTTGGGTTCTTTTTTCCCCTAAAAAAAAAAAACACTTCTCAACAATCAAAGAAATGCATAATTTGGGTAGGTAATGAACTTCAAACATAATAAAAAGCATACCACGATCAAATATTTATACTACATTGTAATTTCTTTTGTGACTGACCCTTTAACCAATACATCTTAGGCTGGTAACCTGGCTAAAAATCTTAAGAATGAATAATGATACTCAAAATACTCAAGTGCATTCAGACAAATAATTCGCTGTTAGCATTTGCAAAGGTCTTTCCAAATTATGGAAAATTTCTGATGGGATTTCACTTAGAAATCAAATGTTTTTAATTGGAACCCTTGCAAAAGAAGTAAAGCCAGTACCACTTCAACATGGCCTGGAAATAAGAAGAATTAAATTTTCCTTATATTTGAAGCTCGACATCTTTCAAGTTTCAAGGAAGAAAATAACCTACATATTTGTATACATCAAACTTCGTCCTGAAACACTATTCTGTATACATGAATTCTGCAAACAGGTCTCTAACAGACATATTATAGGTACTGAATTCACTTGTGTACATAAAGTAGAAAATACAGATCAATTACGTGCAGCAAATCGACCAGTAAACAAAATATGGGAAATAAAATTGAAAATCATAGAACTCTAAATCTTATAACCTTTGAAGGCATTCACTTGTAAAACACAAGATGTATACAATACACTGATACAGAATGCCTTATTTAGAAACAGCAAGAGTGTGAGATTATTACCAGAGCTTTACACGGGCCGCGCGCAACAGAGTCCAGACCAGAGCTTCAAGGAGAAAAAATGAAGAAGGGCTACAGATGTCGTCGTTGCCCCGCCTGTCGGTGCAATGGTGAACAGAAACTAAAGTGTAGCAGCGCTGCAGCAGAGAATTGATCGATGCCGACGCCGTCGGTGCAGTGCAACGCTGATTAGGTATTATTGGTAAAGTGAAGTGAAGGTCTGATTGTTGAAGGAGCCGATTGCTATCGTGTGAGGCTCACATGATTGTTCAATTTTTTTTAATGACTTGGCTCAAAACGACGTCGTTTTGGCCAAGTCATTTTGAAAAAAAATTTGGCTTTCTTCCTCTTCCTCCTGAAATGCAGAGAGTGCAGCAGCCATGGCTGCAATTCTTCTCCGTCAGTGTCGAGCCTTGGGTGGTCCTTGAAGATCCTCACAGCCATTTTTCCGAGCTTCGGGTGGTCCCGGGACCACCCTGGTCCCTTAATAGATCCGCCCCTGCTTACAACCATTTATACAACAAAATTCCCTTTAAAAAAAATTCTGAAAGTTCTCTTTTACATTATTTGAAAATTGATTGTTAACAAACTAACTAGTTTTCTATTTGTTTAGAGCAATTTCATGCCTATAGGCACAAATTAGGATATAGAGCATGAAATTAATTGAACAGGGTAAGATAAAACATCTAGGAATCACAAGCTAGCTGCTTGACAAGTTATTTATTAGCAGTTTGAAAAAAAAAAAAAAAAACACTGATAAATTCATGCACATGATATTCACACTTTTCTATGTTTCCTAAGTATACCAAAAAATTAATCCCTAATGTGTGTGATATAATCTTTTATATATATATATATATAGTTAAACAGTGTTTATATCATTGCTTTAACATTTGGTAGCGATCGATTCTTCTTTGTTTGTCCTCGAAATCCCAGGTCATGATTCAACGTTTGCAACAATGACATTCTTGAATTTCGCTTCAATGTAAGTTCCATCGATTATTGTTCTTTGAGCTTTACTTGAATTAATCTGTTCACAAAAATTAAGCATGGTCTAATTTACAAATATTATTGTTTTTAAGAGACCTAAATAAAAGAGTTATAGTAGGCATTTAGGACTCATCAAATCAATACAGCTGCAAGTAAATCTGTATTTCGGCATGTAAATATGCGATTTTATAAGCCCAAGGTTTGCATCTAGGTTATTTTGTTTTTTTATTCAAAACCTCTGTAGTTCTTTGTCCATCTATTATTTAGAAAAGATTGTATAGATTGCTCAGACTGCCAAAACCATTATCTCCTCCACGGACTACTCCAAATGCTAACTATTTTTCAGTCATAGTGGCCAGCTTTTAAGATCAATTTTTTTTTCGCGCTTTAAACTATTGATTAATTGATATAGACTAACCTTTTAATTGTTTTAAAAAGATTTTGTCGTCTTCCCTGTAAAGATGAACTAACAATCTATAGTCTACTATTCTCTTTTTGTTTTAAATTCTCTAACAATTCAACGAACACAATTTCTTTTTACTTCACATTAATTTTGTTGTGACCAGATTAATAAAGCGCTAAAAAAACCCGACCAATAATTTTTTTTAAAGGTTGCCTTTTCATTTTTTTATTCGTGTTTTTATAATTATTTGAATGAACCTTCGTCTAATCCAAATAAAACTAAATTGAATGGCTGTGTTTTTGTACCTTATATGCAGTTTCTTCATTTCATAGCTTCTTATTCATAAATCTAATTTTATTTTGTAGGTTAACAATTTTCAAGAAGAAAGTTAAGCTTCAAATTGAATTAAGGTATGAATGCTTGCACTTATTTAACGCATTGACTTCGTCTTTGCCTACTCTATATCCTAAACTACAGTCTACGATTCAATGGTATGTCAAAACAATTCAAATTTATTAGTTTTCTTTTGCTAATATTTTACATTTAAATTCAATGTTTACTAACGTTTCTCTTAAGGGGAATCGCCTGTTACCAATGTAGATAAGAACTATCTTCTTTTTGTTTTTTCAAAATACATGACCAATTACTTGGCTGATCATTGATCGGTTTAGTTGGACATCCAAGAGTATCAATCTTGATGTCCCCACTAGATATATACCCTCTCCACATGCCTTAATCGAGACAAAGAACACCTTAGCAATAAGGAAATTGTTAAATCTATCCGTAAATCACCTCAATTACTTATTGGTTAGATTGAACAATTCGCCTACCTCTAAGATGTGTTTTGCTTGGTTAAAGCATGTAGAGGGAGTATATCTTTGGTGGGAGGGGAGCATTTCTATTTATACTTTTAGATGTCCATCTTAAACCCCTCAGTGAACAATCA
>JAOTRO020192893.1:0-10452 GCA_028566515.2 Pyracantha coccinea | reverse complement strand
GAATTAGTACAATATTTTACACTTTATACATTGCATGGTAAGATACATGAGTGACTTAACAAGGTCTAAAATATCGACGATATCGGAAATATCGGTAGTAAAAAAAAAATCGGTAGTCCAAAAACACGGAAATTTCGATGGAAATATCGGGATATTATGGATATTTTAGACCATGCTCTAGAGTGCTTTAATGTTGGAGCACCCAATTTATCAGAAATGGCTACCGTCAGCATCAAAAGTGGAACTTGTATCAAAGGTGGTAGGGGACCCACCATCAATGGGAACGACTTTCAGCCTTCCCATGGGAATGAACCTTCAATTGTGGGATCATTTTATCTTTCAAGATATCGGAGCTATCGTTCAACTCAACAAAATAACTTTCCTGCTCATTAATGTCAAGAGACAGAGGTTTGGGTTTTTCTGTAGAGTTTAGCTTCATAATAGTTATTGCAGATGTTCTTTCAATCTCAAACTGCTTATTTTTTCAGTTGAGATTAAATGGAGTATTAAATGACACGTGTCACTATCTAGTATGTTGGATGCAATGAATAGATGTCATCACTTGATGTATTGAGTTGTTAGCTTTGTTAGAAGTTCGTTAGGTTGTGAAGTGTGTGTGTGTTTTGTTTTGTTTTGTTTTTTTGTTTTTGTTGATAAGAGGTAAATTTATTTAGCAACAAGAAGCTTACACAAACACATGCCCAAATACACATAAAACACAAAACAAAAGATGAGCCACCATAACAACAACCACAAAAGCCCAACCCATGGGTCGAGCCGACAACAGAAAACACTGAACAAACCCTAGCCGCCAAGTTCTCCTGCCGCCGCCGAAGCACTTCTCGAAGACCACAAACCAGCCTATTTGCAACAGCCAGAGAAGAAACCAAACCAAGCCCCAAACACAAACTGAGAAGTTGTTGTTGTCCTCGATCAAACCCCACAATGAACCAATCTGCCACCACCAAGGGAATAAACCCGGGAAGAAAACTAGTGAGACCACTGGCAATAGTGTCGGGATCGACACACAAGTGGAAAGTGGTGGTGTGAACACCCGAGCCTGAGCTCTATTCAACCTCCGATAAAGCCGTGAAAAACAGAACAAAGTAGTGGTAGATCGGATCACAAGTGGAATCGAGAGAGGGCAAAGCCAAGTGGGAGGGGTAGAAGAAGAAGCAATTGGATGCATGGAGGGAGAAAGACAGTGGAGGGAAGGATAAGAGGGAATCGGAAAAAGAGGTTTTCCAATCGGGGCAAAGCACGGCTAAAATTGTCAATTGTGTTTGTATATAAATTTTGTGTCGGAGATATCAATCAATTTAAGAGCTTTCATTTTTCCTTTTCAATCTCTCTCTTGTTTCTCTCTCTATCATCTCCTTCTGTACCAATTAATCTTTTATCTTTTGCAATGTAGTTAACAAGGAGTTCTACTTTATTCATCATTTGAAATTTAAACTTCATATACAAGTTTAGTGTTAACAACATTTCCGTCCACAATATCATATTTCTTTCAGCTTTCTTGAGGAAACGTTTGAATCAGGATGTCGATTTCTTTTAGTGCCTCTTTAGTCCATCATTTTAATCTACAAATACGATACCAAATTGAACTGTTTATCCATCAATCCATTCAAAGTTGTCTAGCACTGACCATGCAAAGTATTATTTAACTTTAACACCATTCCTGCATCCAACAAAAATAATTGAGAGAGAAGATGAATAATAAAATGCATTGATCATCAATGTAATGATTAACCAAAATGAAAGAGTGACATATATATAGACACTTACGTAATAGCTGCTTGAAGATACCAGAGGTGCTCACGGTAGAAGTTCTTCGGGTAAAAGTGGTCTTCATAAAAAAATTTCAAGTTTTATATTTTTATCTTATTTTTAATTTGAAAAATAATTTTTTAAATAATAAGAAAGTCTCTCAAAATCTATTCAAGTCTTTAATCAAAGTCCATAAGAATTCTTGAAAAGTCTTTTGAAAGTTGTAAGGATTCTACAGTCCTTTGAAATCTTCATTTAAAAAAAAACTTTTAAAAATCTCTAAAATTCAAATTAACTATACTCACTTAATTTTTTCAAAATTTGTTTTTAAATATTTTATAAATAAGAGCGATTATAAAGAATTTAAGTTTATAGATTGATAGAGAATTTATTACATGCTAAAACAATTAGATGTCGTAGTATATTTTGCTTAGGAACCACTAGTAGAGATAATGTGGCCTAAGGGCATTGATTAATTATCTATGGCAATTTTGTTGTCAAAGGCCACTGTGGGTGAGTACCATAGGCCAAAGGCCATTGATTATCTGTGGCTGTTTAATTGAACGCTCAACTTTATTTTCATTAAGAGTACATTACATTCATATAAAATTCAACCACAAAAGGGCACTAGCCATAATGACAATACAATTACGACACACACCAACAGCACATACAACAAACTCATAATGAATTGTTGCAACTTATTCTAACCCAAAGTGCTAAACTAAAAAACTACAAACTTGTAGAACAACCAATAGAGGAGTTCTATTTTATTCATCATTTGAAATTTAAACTTCATACACAGATTTAGTGTCAACGACATTGCTGTCCACAATATTCAGATTTCTTCCAGCTTTGTTGAGGAAACGTTTGAACCAATATGTCGATTTTTTTGAGTACCTCCTTAGTCCATGATCGTAATCTACAAAATTGATACCAAATCGAACTGTGTACCCATCATTCCATTCAAAGTTGTCTAAGACTGACCATGCAAAGTATCCTTTTACTTTAACACCTTTCCTGCATCCAAAAAAGAAAAAAGAAAAAAAAAAGATAAGAAGGAATAATAAATTGCGTTGATATCAATATAATGATTAACCAAAATGTAAGAGTGACATATATACACTTACTTGATAGCTGCTTGAAGGTAACAGAGGTGCTCGCGGTAGTAGTCGATTCTAGCGATATCATTAAGGGCTTCCTCAAGTGGTAAGTTGGGATCATTGACCTCATCAATCCCTACAATATAATGCAGTATCCAATGCATTCAATTTATGCAGTTAATTAGTTTTTTTTTAATAATTTGTTAATACAAGATATATTTACAGTTAGAGAGTGAGAAATTGGCCCGACTCATATTACGTAGTTAGCCATAATAATTTAGATTTTACAACACTTAATTGTATTTTGTGCCATTATATATATGTGACAATTTGATAAATGTAATTAATTGTTTATAAGTAATAGTTACCATTCTCAGTAATGTAAATGAATGGGTCATTATACTTTTTCATTGTATAAAGCACAAGATCGTGAATTCCTTTTGGGTAGACATATAACCAGTCTGAAGCAGCCTGCAACATCATAAAAAATAAAATAAAATAAAAAACTGTTATAATATTTTGGGTGGAAAACCAATTTATTAATTAGTCCTCTAAATTTTAATAGCTTAAGCTAATAAGTTGATGTGTACCTGCAGACCGATCGACTTATTATTACGCTCAGCTGCCACAACACATTATATAAATATGATCAACATTAGAATCTAAATTAATCTTTTAAGAGACCTGAATTAATTGGTCAAAAAAAGTTTTCAATTTGTAATCACCTGTAATATTAACACAAGGATCTGATAAGTAGGTTGCAGGTTCAGAAGAATTTTGAAGTAATTTGCTCGCATATCTAGCAGTATAGTAATTTACTCCAATAAAATCAAATGACCCATTTATCAACTTTGATTCTTCGTCTGTAAATTTTGGCAATCGGTCTTTAACAAGACTCCGCATGCTGTGTGGATAGTCACCACTCGTCAATGGGTCCATATACCTAAAAAAATATGGAAATTCCAAGAATGAACTTCTAAATATTATATAAAGTACTACTAGCAGCTAATCAATGTTATAATTCATAAAATCAAACATAAATATGCTGATAAAAAATATGAATATAAATTAATAAATACACTTGCCATCCAAACACAAAATCTAAAGATCGAAATGCAGCATCTATATCATGCTTTGCCTTCGAAACAGGTTCAAACCAAGGTGACACCAGCGTTATTCCTATGACACCATTTTGGCTTTCCTATAAAAGAAAATCAAGAACATTTGTTGATTTAGAGCTATAAAGGGTACAAACTTTGTATATCTTATTATACAAATTTTTTTCCTATTATATTATAACTTAATAGTACTGACTCGTATAAATTATCAATTAGGACTAACAAAAGAAATTTAATGAACTGGACCTGATATTTATCCTTGTACACTTTTACAGCAGCTCCATGAGCAAGGAGTTGGTGGTGTGTCACCAAATATGGCTCAGTAGCCGAATCTCCACCAGTGCAGTTTAAGTTTTGCCATGCAGAGCATCGTCCTGGTGCGTGTTTTCCAGTTGCATAACCATTTGTAGTAAATGTATATGGCTCGTTCACTGTGATCCAATGTTTCACTCGATCGCCAAAATACTTAAAACATAATTCTGCATAGTCCTTAAAGTGATCGCTATATGTATACACATTTCACAAGCGTAATAATTTGTTAATTAATTAGTATGATTTGTTTAAAATAAATGATCAACATTATACATAGGATAGATTTTGTTCACTTACACAATTCGAGAGCTTAAGAAACCACCATATTCATCTTCTAAAGTTTGGGGAACATCCCAGTGAAAGATTGTCACAAATGGCTTTAGACCTATATATATAGCATAATTATCAGTAGAAGAAAATAAAAAGTTAGATTATTAGATGATGTTTTGTGAGTGCATGTAACACTTATTATTTATTAATTAATTGGATAATGTATGAGATTAGACAGTTGTATCACCATTGTCTAGGAGTTCATCGATGAGATTGTTGTAGTATTCAATTCCCTTCGTGTTAACACCCCCAGACAACGTTCCATCTAGCAATTACAACTAAACAATCAAATATGCATCTAAATAAATTCATAGAAATTTAAACTATAAAGTGACTTGTCTCAAATCGAATATATATGGATGTCGATGATCAACATTACTTGGTAAAACTCTTGACCATGAAATAGAAAGTCTATAAGCATCCATTCCCATATCCTTCATAATCCTCACATCTTCCTGTAATGACACAAAAATATACATAATTATATGAAAGAAGCTAAATTATTAAAGATCCCAAGGATCCAACTTTCGTGGGGAATAAAATTCTGTGATTTTAAAACCTTATAACGGTGGTATTGATCAATAGCTACATCTCCATTGCTGCCATCCGCAATTTTTTCTAGAATTAAACATAGAAATGTTTTACTACTTAAAGCATACAGTTGGTGGAAATCATACCATGACACTAGTAAATGAACAGAATACAGGAACCTGGATGGTTGTGGGTGAAGGTGTCCCATATGCTTGGTCCTCTACCACCTTCCTTCCATGCACCTTCTACCTGAAATGTACATGCATATATGAAAGTACATTCAAAATGAAGATGCCAATATTGATATATACTAATTGTTTTTGACATTGAAATTAATCTAAACCTGAGTATTATATGAAACTCAGAATAAACAAAAAATTATAAGGAGTTAAGCACCAACATACTGACCTGGTAAGCAGCTGAAGCAGTGCCAAATATAAACTCTGGTTCAAAACTGCTACGGTTGAGAATGTCACAATGGACGGGTGGATATGTAGTATCAGCTTTGCTATTTGTCAATGAAAAGTCAGTGAGTAGTACCACACATAAGAGCAAAGAGCCTAACTGCATTGCCATAATTTACAAGGGTTTTTGATGGTCGAGATAACTAGGTTGGCTCTTGCCTACATATTGCATGGGGTTTATATAGATAGAGGGACTACGTACTACACGTGAAAGCATTTACTTATTGGTTTATTTTCTCTTTATTCGATATAGCAGACTTTTTTTCATCTTTTCAGACAAAATAAGTAAATTACATCTTTATACTGTAAATCCAATTGGGACCGCATTCCACTATATATAGCATGCGTATGCAATACAAGAATTTAAGGGGCGAGAAATGTTTGACCATATTCATGAGTGTTCTCATCAGATAAAGTAAGCAACATTTATCTCTTTTTTTGTTACAAATTAATAAGCTAGCAACATCTTTGCCAAAATTAATGTTAACAGTTTTCAAGGTAGAAATAACCATGCATGGTCATGAAGTTACTTTCTTAATTCATCACCTCAATGTGACGACAGTTTTCAAGTTAAGTTTAGGATTTTTGGTTTCCTTTGTTGCTTATTTGACATGGAAAAATATTCACTAGATTTGCTGAAAAAGTTGGATGTCCAGTTGCACATTTGTTCGGGTGAAGGTAGATATTGGATGGGGTTTCTGAACATTAATTAGTTCTTCAAAAAGATTAAAACTAAATAAATTGGTGTTAGATTATATATTCAATTTAATCATTTTAAATGCAGTTTTATTAAAATTTATATTTTATATTTTATTTTAAGTGTATTTTTTTTAATGTCTCTACATTAAAATTAAAATTTTATTAATATGCACATATTAGTTCTTTCAACTATAAATGAACGTAAATGAGAAGATATTAAAAGAAATCCTAGGAAGTTCTGCTCGCGTGAGTTCCCAGAAACAAAACAGTGAGGGCGTGGTCGGGGCCCAAAGCGAACAATATCGTGCTACGACGGAGTCGAGACCGGGATGTGACATTAGTGACACATAAATATGTAAATACATAAGTGTACACAAATATATTAAATTGATTTCTTTGTATCAAAACTTATGTACCTAAATATTTGTATCGAAATATATTATAATAAACCTAAATATATGTACCGAAATGTATTATATAATACCATAGTTTCTTTATTAGCTTAGTCAAATACTTAATCTTGAAGAACCCAAACAGAAAAACAAAGATTTCTTGACACCAACCTCCACTATTTTGAATGGTTACTTGAGTCCATCGGCCTATTTGAGATTGTTTATGAAAGGTTTAAAAAAATTCTGTCAACCAAAAGCACTTCTATCGATGTTTGATATAAAAACTTAAAGGGTAAATTTCATTTTACTATCCTTTAGTTTCGTGGTTTTCAACATTTGGTACATGAATTTTTTTCATCCCAAAGTTATACCTAAAGTGTTAATTTTGGGACAGTCTCATACAGGGCTGGCCCTGAGATTTCAGGGGCCTTGTGCGAAAGTGAATTGGGGGCCCTAAAAAGCACTAAGAATTTTATTTTTTTTAATTTTTTTGTTCAAAAAAGATAATTTAAGTTTTCAATTGAGCTTCTATAAATTCTAATAGCACAAACAAATTTAACAAATCAACAAGTGGGAATGTGGCGTATTGTTTTTCCTAAACTATTTAGAGGATCAGGGTTCGAATTTTCATGTTGTTGTGTGGAATTTTTATATTATTTTATGGAAGCTTATGCATTGAATAAAAATAAATTGAAAAAATGAGGGAGACAAGTTTTGAACCCATTTACTAAGCCGCTATAAAGAAGCAATAATACCACTTGCGCTAAGACTCAAGTTTGTAATATTCTACACATGCTAATATATATACGTAAATGCATGCAAATTTGAAAAATTGGGGCCCTTCTGATTTGGGGGCCCTGTGCGATGGCACCTATTGCACCCCCTCAGGGCCGACACTGGTCTCATACATCCTTTAGTCTGGCTGTTAAGTCTCCCATTAAGTGATGATGTCCTGCCTATCTGGACAATGATTAGGCGCCATGTGTCATTAAGGGGTCCACGTGGAAATTAAAAATACAAAAAAAAATAAAATTTGGTCGTCTTCTACCTCCCCTGACCTTCATTTCCTACTTTATCCCTCCATTGTCTCCTCAAAACGAGTCCCAGATCCCGCAACGAGTCTGGAGCTGAGAACCCAGATATGCACCAACCCACCAAACTCTCAGCTTCGATTCAACTTCCGCAAGGTGTGGATATATGCACCAACCCACTAAACCCTTCCCTTTCCCCTCTACAGAACCCAGATCCTGCAACTGTCGGACTCGTTTGATTCAACTCTCAACTCCGATCCACCATCGTTGACTGATTAATGACCATGGTTCGGACTAATTGAAGAACCATGAGGAGATGAACATGAGCCATGGGTCGGTTCACCCAGTTGAAGATGTACCTACCACATAGGGGGCCGGCCTGAACCTGCTCCGGGTCCAAATGAATGATCTTCCGGGCATTCTTGGCACCCCATGCGGCTTGTCTTACGCCTCGCCCCATTTTTCTTCTCTGCCGCCATGCTTGTCATCATGGCCGCCACCTCTGACTTCCCCTTCGTCATCGTGTTTTGGTGCGTAGCTGCCAAAACTGAACCCATATCTTATTTTTTGTTAGTTCTTTTAATTATGCTTAAATTTTCATCTGATAACAATTGGGGTTTTTGGTGGGTTGGTGTAGAGGAGAGAATGAAGGGATAAGGGAAGGTTGGGAAGGCAGAAGACGAACATTTTTTTTTTGAATTTTTAATTTCCACGTGGACCCCTTAATGATACGTGGCACCTAGTCATTGTCCACATGGGCGCCACGTTATCAGTTAATGGGAGACTTAACAGCCAGACTAATGGATGTATAAGATTATTCCAAAATTAACACTTCTGGGACGAAAAAAACTTCATGTACCAAATGTTGAAAACCATGAAACCTGAGGGTAGTAAATTGAGATTTACCCAAACTTAAAAGTGATTTCTGGAGAAGTATATGTTTTTAGGAAGAACTCCCGTGTGGTTTTCCCAAAACAAAAAATATGCATGAATTTTTAATAACTTTTAATATAAATGTACTTAAATGTCAATACCAAAATGTATTATTTGAACTAATGTACCTAAATGTAAATATCGAAATGTGTGTATCAAAATGTATGTCCTAGAATGTATTATATTGAGCTAATGTACCTAAGTATTCGTAATGATGATGGACCAAAATATATCAAATTAATTAATATACCTCAATGGAGAAGATACATATTGTATGAGAATATATAATATAAGAAAATTACTTTACCTAAATGCCTACAAAAAATATATTATGATGAATGAAATAAAATTTAAATGTAAAATTAGGAAGAAAAAGAGAAATAAAACATCAAAATATTGGTAATAAATGAGATGATTAACTATATCACATATAAAATTTGGATTTCAATCTTACACAAGATTGTAGTCTAAA
The DNA here is from genome assembly GCA_028566515.2 of Pyracantha coccinea. NCBI lineage: Eukaryota > Viridiplantae > Streptophyta > Magnoliopsida > Rosales > Rosaceae > Pyracantha > Pyracantha coccinea. The sequence continues at coordinate 1,297 of JAOTRO020192893.1, read as the reverse complement.
ACTCATCTTTTATTCTTTCCAATTCCTATTATAGTTTTGTGAGAATTGGGAGGATTAATTTCTTCACAACTAATACGTCTTGTATCTTCACTTGACAAAAATTATAAGTAGACTTTTAATTTTTAAATTGAAAAGTCATTGACTTTAATTAGTGAATTATAATGTGTAAGCTAATCTGAATTAGCCAAAAGTTAAGGACCCTAGAATGATTTCCGAACTTTTTTTATTGCAACCTGAAAATTGCAATTACATGTACTTTTATTGTTTTTGGATATTGATTACTTTTATTTTCTTTCTTTTACACTTAATCTATCTATATATTTGATGAAACATTCAAAATATAAATTTTTTTCGGTCTCTAACTTGAACTCCAAAAATCACAACTGAATTAGAATTGGTTAAATAGAAATTAAAAAAAAGAAAAAAACCCACGTAGTTGGTGGTTTTATGGGCTGCTTTATTTTCTTTTTTAATAAACAACATAAATCAGTTTCTGAACTAAAATAAATAATATATTAATTCATAAAAAAAAAATTGTCACACATGCGCTTGTGACAAGAGACTAATTTATTGTGTAAGAGTGCAACTATTTGAACCATCTTACTAACCACTTCTAATATTAGTAGGTTGTACGTAAATAGGTAGAATATACTCCAATTTAGGAATGACAACGTTCGGAATGGAGACAGATGTGCCGTTTCCATCCTTATAACTGCAAAAATTACTCATAACCATAACCCTATATTAACCATCGGGTAATCTCCATCACCAGAAACGAAGGTTATGGATCCTATAGAGGTTAATGGGTTTATCGATTTCACCAATAAAAAATGTTATTTTCTCGTAATTAATGAAAAAGAAAAAATGGTTAAAGAAAAGTTAGGACTAAAATATATAAAATTATACATTCATATAAAATTTTAGAAGCCAAATGCGTTTTGTTTTCTTGTATGCTTACGCTTAGGTATAAATATGATATATATTAATGTATCTTGTGTGCTTAGGTATATAGTAGGAATATGTTATTAACCTATCCTATGTTCGTAGGTACATGTTATTTATCTGTGTAACTGATTGAGGAATACAATTTTCTCTCGTATTTTTTAGCATTTTCCCCTAAAGTACTATGCATGTATTCTCAACACAAAGCAGAACTTTTGATGAGGAAAGTACTATGCATGTATTCTCTACACAAAGCAGAACTTTTGATTAGGCATGCGCAAGTAATTAAAATCAGATTTTTACAGAAAGTATCCCAACACACCATCCGCAGCCCCACCCAACCCAAACCAAAACC
>JAOTRO020192875.1:0-10453 GCA_028566515.2 Pyracantha coccinea | reverse complement strand
CCAAATTGCTTCTTTTTGCATACTTTGACATATAAACCTATAAACACACGAAAATGACTTTAAACACTATAATAAATTCTAAATTATAACCAAAATGCAAGAAAACAAGCAAGCTAAGTCGCATAAATATGCTCCTATCACGGCACCACCATAGCAGGGTGCCACCATAGCAGCCATCACGACAGAAAACACCATGGCTATCTTTGGAAGGCCCACGTTTCATGGGGAGCAGCAAGGCTAGGCGCCGAGGGCAACCCAAGTTGCTGCCCTAGTAGCCCAATTTAAAGTACAATGCACGGCCCAAGGCCCAAGTTGTCCCAACCCAGCACCTCGCATCCATCCAAGGTTCACGGGCCTAAGCCCAGGATCCACCGAGCCGAGCCCAGGCCTAGCACCCACGTGCACCGTAGCCCACTCCTGTGGTATCTCAAGCAACCCAAACCTGTCCAAGATCAATTCAACTGTTCCGGCTCCAAATTTTCTGGGCCGACGATTGAACCCACGGTACTTTTACCCCATTTCTTCGTGGATTTGACATTCCCCAACTCAAATCTTGCGCCTAGAGTCCACCACACTTCCACTGCTCAAGGAGATGCATTCCTTCCAAGCTCTTCCAACCCAAATAGGGAACAACACTTGGGTGAAAAAAGATAAAATTACCCTTAAGGGACATCGAGACTCCCACATGCAAGCAGCGAACAATAATGGCTCAATCAAGGTCAAAGGTAATTAAATAGGTATTTATTCAAATCCTATTTCATCAATCCTCATCAAATCCTCCCCACAAGGTGGTAATAATTCTTTCAAATTCGGATTGATTACCTAAATTAATTGATAAATTTTCTAATTAATTTCCTAATTGATTGCAAGATATTATTTTGGCATAATATATTGCAATTATAGCCAAAAACCACCATAAGTGGCCGAACCCCTTTTTCTCCAAAAAGGGCTGGCCACACCCCTATATAAACATCCTCATTTCTCCACAAACCTAAGTCCAATTCTCTTGCAAAATTCTCCAAATTTCTCTAAACACTTTTCCCTCAAATTCTAACTTTGGCATCAAAGGTTTTTAGGCCAAAGGTCCCCCATTCATCGTGGGCGCGTGAGCCACTTGGCCTTGACCTAAGGTGTTAATTGTTTTCAGGTGCATTTTCGTTTAAGAAGAAGAAGACGAAAATTTGCATCCACAAGCGTCGCAATAACCAATAACTTGATTATTATCATTTTTCTTCATGAGAATTCCTCTTCCAATTGATCCTTTGAGATAACGAATTCTCTTGACAAGATTGAAGTGTTCCATGGTAGACGAGTGCATGAATTGGCTAGGTAGACTCAATGCAAATGTAATATCTGATCTTGTGATAGTTAAATAAATTAACTAACTAACAAGCATTTGATGGTAACCAATATTGGGCAATGGTTTGCCTTCCAAGCTAAGCTTAAGCTTGCCGTCGAGAAGCTCGAGAATATATTTCATTTGGTTGAAAAATAGCCCTTTATTTGATGAGGCCATTTATATTCCAAAGAAATATTTCAGCACTCCAAGATCTTTGATGGAAAACTTCTGTTGCAGTGAGATCTTGAGGTTTGTAATTTCATCAGTATTGTCTCCAGTGATGATTAAATCATCAACATAAATCAACACTACAAGTTTTCCAACAACTCCTGTTTGAATAAACATGGACGAGTCTGCATTGCTTTTTTGAAATCTAGCTCCTTAAAAAACTGAACTAGGCTTGGTATACCAGGCTCTTAGGGATTGCTTTAATCCATAAATGGATTTGTGCAACCTGCAAACCAAGCCAGGTTCATTACTTTGAGGATGTCTTGGTGGTAACTTCATGTAAACCTCTCTTCAAGGTCACCGTTTAAGAATGCATTGTTCACATTCATTTGGTATAGAGACCATTTTTTATTGACCGCAACAGACAACAAAGCCATTACAGTGTTCATTTTTGCAACGGGTGCGAATGTTTCCTTGTAGTCCATGACACAGGTTTGAGTAAATCCTCTAGCCACCAACCTAGCTTTGTGTCTTTCAATGGATCCATCTGAGTGAAATTTGATCTTGTATATCCATTTACTACCAACTGCCCTTTTTCCTTATGGAAATCGAACTACATTCCAAGTGTTGTGGTTGGTAAGAATTTGGAGCTCTTCATTCATGATATTTTTCCACACTTCTTGACAGCTTGCTTTTTGAAAGTTTTGAGGCTCGTAGTGGCTTGTGATGGTATTCAAATAGGCAGCATAAGATGGTGATACATTCTGGTCTAACATGAAACCACTAATTGGATGCTTGGCTGAATAAGTCACATAATCTTGGAGCTTTGTAGGGGGATGTCTAGCATGCACTGGATTGGGTTTGCCTTGGACTTGTTGTGTTTCTTCTGTCGATGTTTCTAGCTCCACATTGTGGGATTCTTCATTGTGTATTTGATATACAGTGTTGTGATCACTGACACGAGTTTCATCACCAGAAGAAGATACACTAAGTGGTTGTATCTCAGAAGATAGTTCATCAGCCTTTGGTAAGGGAAAAAGCTCAAGAAATAACTCCCCCTATGACTGGTCGTCAGACAACTTGTTGTAAAAAGAGTTAGTTTCATCAAATCGTACATCCTTTGATACCAAGACTATAACACTTGTAACCTTTTTGAGTAGATGAATAGCCGAGAAAAATGCATTTGTTAGCTCTAGGGTCCAGTTTATCCCTATGTTGTGATTGAATATGTACATAGCATATGCAACCAAAGACTTTAAGGTGTGCCATATTAACATCCTTGTCTTTTAGCACTTCCATTGGAGATTTGAATTCTAAGACTTGACTTGGTAATCGATTTATGACACATGCAACAGTCATAACTCGTCGGGACCAAAATATTTTTGGAACTTTCATGTGCAACATTAATGCTCTTTTTTTTTCAAGTAGATCATGATTTTTTCTCTCGACTATGCCTTTTTGTTGTGGAGTACCAACACAATTGGTTTGATGCAAACTTCCATGATTGCTTAAATATTGTTTCATGATGTGTGACATATATTCCGAACCATTATCAGACCTCAATGTTTGAATTTGGGAAGTGAAATGATTTTTGACAAGATTAAGAAAATCTTTGAATACTTCAACAACTTCACTCTTAGATTTCAAAAGGTATAACCAAGTAACTCTCGAGAAGTCATCTGTAAAAGTTACAAAATACATATACCCATCAAAAGATTCAAAAAATGGTGTTTGGTCCTATTAGCTAATGGACCAAAAGGTAACCTAGTGGATTTAGACAAGTGACAAGTATCACACTGAGTCACTTCTTTACAAAAATTTGGAAACAATCTTGACAAAATGGGTCGGATGGATGAGCTAATCTTTGATGCCACAAGTGTTGGTCTTGAACTAGGTTAGACTTGACTTGAAATCCCTTGAGAATTGAAGACTCCTTGGATAGGTAATAGAGGTCATCTAAGAAAAAACCCTCACCAATCTTCTTTTTGGTGACACAATCCTGAAAAACTACATTGTAAGCGAAGAAAGTAACTGAGCAGTTCAAGGCATGTGTGATTTTTCCCACAGAGAGAAGTTGGAAAAGGAATGAAGGAACATACAAGACCTTGGACTCTATCTTATCGGAAACTAAGTGTAATTTCCCCATTCCTAACACTTTAGCTCCCTCACCATTGAGTAACAACTGACACATGTGAAGGTGTGTGGAGTTTTTCAAAATCATGAAGCTTGGAAAGTTGGTTTGTCATGTGGTCTGTGGCACGGGAATCTATAACCCATAAATCATGCAATTGATTTATATTAAGAGCAGTTTTGAGAGTAGCCAAGATACCTTGCATGTTGTCTTGAGTGAGGTTCTTTGAGTTAGCCATAAAACATGCAAAATTTCCCAGTAAAGCAGTTGAATTGCCATTTCCAGAGGTAGTAGCTTTGTCACTTCTAGAGACTTCCTTCTTTATTTGTAAATACGCAACAAACTTATTTATAAAGGATTGGAAGTAAAGTTTAGAAAAGCCTCTGAGCCTCTAGTTGAAGATGATGAAGCATGATTACCTTTGTAATCAGAGAACTGAGATTTATTTTGAAAAGGTTTTTCATCTTTCGTGAAGTTAGGTTTGAGCTCAGGGTGAAAAATCCAACAACGATCCTTCATATGTCAGTTGGCATTTGAGATGGGGATTTCTTCCCTTGTACTTCTTATCACTAGAAAAGTATGCCCTAGTTTCCGAGGCAGTTGTCGTGGTACCAATATTCATAACCTTTTTTTCTCACCTCTTCTCTTTCAATTGTTGTGCAGACACTGGCAAATGTGGGAAGTTCTGGATTCATGAGGATATGGCTACGAAGGTCCTCATATTTTGACCCCAGACTAGATAAGAGCTGAAAGTTTTTGTCTTCTTCGGCTCTTTTGAGAAGCATGGTTGCATCAGTTGTGCGTGGATGGTATACCTCCAACTCGTTCCACATACTCTTCAGACTTCCAAGGAGCTGAACAAATCGTTTCCCATCTTGTTGCATGCTTGGGATATCTCTTTTTAGCTGGAACACGCAAGCTGCATGGTTTAAATTTCCACAGATCTCTTGTATGAATTTCCATAGCTAGAAGGATGATTCTATTTTAACTGAATATTTGAGCTAGCTTTTGCTCCATAGAGTTGAGAAGCTAGGACATGACCATCTGATCTTTGCTGAGCCAATATTCATAGATGGGAGAGGAAACATTAGGAGCTTCAACACTTCCATTTATGAACCCTAGCTTTGATCTCTCACCTAAGGCAAGTGTTTCTTATCTTCATCAACACATCTTCAATTTGGATAAGCAGTACTGTAGAGGTAACCGACTACACCTTCAATTTAGATAAACAGCACCGGAGCCGTAGAGTTAAGCAATCAAGAATCACCTTCAATTTGGATAAACAACACTGCTTTTGGTTTGGCTAACTATCTATCTAAGTCTCTGCCGACAAGGATTCTTTGAGCTATCGAAAGAAGGTCATCTTATCAGTCTCTTAGTGAATGAGGTATTACCAAGTTACATTGTTTGACACATTGAAAGCCGAACCTATTTTATGATTGGATATCCGCAAGTGCATTTTAGAGTTCGGCATTCCGATAGCTGAACCACATTTACAGTCATGACACTTATCTCTTTTGAGTATTTGTGTCCTTTTAGTTTGATACCAATTCGGCGCACTTATATTTTCACGAATATAATTGAAGTGGCAAAACTAGGTGCAAACAATCCTTGAACTTCGTACTTGTCTTTAGGCTCTAGAACTCAGAGGATGCAGTTGCCCAGATACGAAAGTCAGCAGTGCGTTCGATACCACCACCCTATTCATTTACTCGCCAACCGAGCTCGGTCATCGAGTTGGACGCCCCGCATTCAACTGAAAGACTAGACAGCCTGCGCGCCCTATAGGCTAAGTAGTTTTTAGGGTCAACATAGACAAAAACCCGTTCAAGCACATCCAACAACAGAACTTGGAAGGGGATGATGTTCATAGTGTCGAGGACATACTAGAAAAGTAGTTTCAATCATTAAAGTCATCTCTCTAAAAAGGAATTGGACCAAATTATAACGGCGGCAATTACAAACATCAGAATTACAAGACCGACTCTCATTCTAAACGTCTCCATTCTAGAAGAGTATAAGCTATTCGGGAACCTTCCGAGTTGCATATTGCTCTCAAGGATGAGAATTACACAAAGACGGTGAAGGGGAAACCTCGAAGAGGGAAAAAAATGGACAAACTTCAAACGCAGTAATATGCATGTGTAGCACTAAGTTCTCTTGTTACAACTCCAAACATAAGTTGCCCATCACCGCAGCATACCACAAAATTGTGTAACAGTCCACAAATATTCCCGAGAAAATTGTACTATGCTCCGGTGTATCCTATACGTTTGGATATTTGACCAATAGATCTTGGTTATTGGATCCTCTAACGGCCCATTTACAACTATGATTCCAGAAAGCACAAAAAGTAGCTTATCATACCAACTGGTTGGAGAAAAATCTGGCAAGTTCCATGTGAGAATCAATTGCTTTCTACAGAGGAGAAATGAAGTAGGTAATAACTGGATTATATGTCCTCCAGTTTATGGAGGTCTTTTATAAACACCTACAAGAGAAACTCATGGAGCTACATCTAATTACTAGATTATTCTCTAAATGTATCATCTTTCTCTTCTACATTGTGTTTTATGGTGAGATTGGCCGTACCCTTTCCCTTGCGGGCCTAAATTAGTTTAGCAGATTTTCTCCCCTCTTTTATTTCCTCCCCTTCCCTCCCATCCTATTTGAACGACCACGGTTAAACCACGCCAACATCTTATATTATTTTTTTATTGAAAGAGAAAGACAAAATAGAGTGTGTGTGAAAGGAGGGGAGGGAAGGGGATGGAAATAGGAGGGAAGAGAATCTTAATCCTTAAATAAAGGCACTTCCCGCACTTGGAGCAATCTACGTGTCTCCTCATTTCAATGATTTCGCACCGACTGTCTATAATGGCAATCCGTTTCCCAACGTACTTCGTTATGACCACCTAGCTCGGATTTTCTTGTTTGCTCCTCTCTTTCACATAAGTTCCCGGCGTGAGGCTGTTAGCAGTTAATTTGAGGTACCGGCGACCGATATCCTTTACCCTAACGATGTTATAAAATTACCTATTGTTATTGAGAATTATATGTCCCTAGAGCTATGCAAAAGGATATGGCAGAAAGATAGAGAGAACTGTAATTTCCTTGACTAAGAAGTAAGAAATAGGGAAAAAAAATTAGCTCATCACCCCTTTGGCACAGATACTTTTAACCATCTCCTTTCAAGCATAGCACAAGCTTACTGGGAAGCTTTCTAGGTTCCATAACCGCTCGACATAATGAGACTGCATACAAACACAGTGAAGGGGATAACTTGGAGAAGAAGAGGAATGGACAAACTTCAAAAAAGAGTAACTCATGCATTTGTATATAGAGTGCTAAGCTCCCTAACATCGACGTTTCTGTTCTTATTCCAGAATACGGTGACGGTGGTTAGAACTCCAAACATAACTTGCCTCTCGCCACCACATGATAACGGAAAAACTCTTATACTAGAACTTCCATTAAACTCATACTACGATTCTCCATAATCCACTAGTAATTCAAAACCAGTGGGTAACATATATCTTATCAGAGTAATCTACAACTCTCATTAGAGAAACCACAAGAAGTTAGCTTAATATCCAGAACATTAATATAAAGAACAGCGTTGGGACGCTCTACACCTTATTGAACAATTCTGCAGGGGTCATGCTAAACCTTCATCTATGCTAGTAGCAAACGCTAAAATCATTGAAAGAAAAAACATGAACTACTTCACATAGCATCTCATTCCAAGACTAGATTGTTTCTCCTTCTCCAATCCATCCACATTACATATGTTCATACTCTCGAAATGCATCAGCGCCTTTTCTTGTATATTACCCATGGTTATTTACCAATCTTGTTTGAGGTACTGACCTGCTTGCTAAACGATGCTTTCATTTATTATTGAGAATTATATGTGCAAGAGCTTTGTAGAAGGAAATACCAGTAAGAACTGTAATTTCCTTGACAGAGGACGATTCATAAACCCCTTAATGCCTAAGAATTCTCAAACTAAGGAGCAAGAAGCAGTGGATTGTCAGCCTAGCAAGCAAACCAGGAAGCAGTTCAAATCTTTTCGTCATCTGTTAGTGAATATCCTAGTTTTTTCACCCACAAATTCTGCAAAAGCCAGCCAATAAGTTCAAAAAACTCCCTTGTAGAAGAGACGTGTAGAACCAAGATGAACACCAATTCTTTGTCCCTATTGGGAAAGAAGAAAAAAGTACGAAAAAAGTTTCATGACCATGCTATAATGGTGAAAACCAAACCAAAAATAAACATGTTTCGTAAATCTCATCTGAATGCAAATAGCTGCCTTGTTGATTTAGCTAGGAAATGCACTGATTGTCACGCATACTTGTTATCCTAATCCATCATGCATCTTTTGGTGATTCAAAAGCAACATACTCATCGACTTAACAACACGAAACAGAAAGTTAGGAACCGATGTATATTAAGAAGTCACTTCGTGCTACATTATTTAAGCAGGAACCAGATAACACGTTAGTCGTCTAAGGGTTCACAACTTGGAAGGACAAACTATATTATGATAAACACTACACAACTAACTAAAGTAGGAAATGGATATTCACAAGGAACAGAGTTGATCAGACCGTTTGTTTGCGCTCAAATCCAGTGCCAGGGTCCTCAGTGCTTGGAAAAACCTCTAGCCCTGTGACAACAGCAGATGGAGGGCCGCGGCAACACCTCTGCTCCATCTCTTTAACCACATCAGGGTTCCCAGAAAGCAGTGTCTCCACAGACCCATCCCTCCGGTTCCGAACCCAACCTTTCAAGCCTAATTCGGTTGCATTCCCCACAGTCCAGTCCCTGTAAAATACACCCTGCACTCTCCCCTTTATCACCAACCTCACCTGCACACTCAAAATCCAAAACCCAAATTCCAAGTCCCATAACGAAATAAAGAAAAAAATAAAGAAGAGCAATTTGAATTATGAAATGCAAAAGGATCAAATTTACATCGAGACCGATAGATTATCAGATCCCATTACTTTAAACTGATCAAACGAATGCTACCAATGATTAAAATCTAACATGGATCACTATAAATTAAGAGGCAATCATAACTGTAAACTGATGAACAAAATGCTAAAGATTTGAATTTTACATCGAGAGAAGTAAATTAACAGACACCCATTAATGTAAACTGATCCAAGAGCGAAGACGTACCGTTTTGGCGGAGGAGGACGACTGGGAGGAATCAGAGGCGGCGGCCTGGGAAGTGGTCATGAGGGGCAGAGAAGGTCGAAGAGGAGGTGGACAAGGTCCGAGCAGAGAAGAAAGAGGAGGGCGAGGAAGAAGAGGAGGAAGGCAAAGCGAAAGAGGACGACGAAGAGGAAGAGGGTGAGGATTATGGAGATTGGGGACGACGAATCTAAGAGCACGAACAGAAGCATTGGCCGAGTTATTGATTTGATTCCATTTATGTGGTGGATGTTTGTGGCTCCGAGACGTGAGGAATCTCAGTGGCCTCCCTGAGATTGCTGATGCCATTCAATTTTCTTTGTATTTATGATGTCAACGTCTACACTCTGTTTCTTCACTCTTCAGGAGGTTTCTGAATTATTCCCGTCCATTTTTGCTACAAGCAGAGATGATGGCCCTATCAAGTTTGATGTCGTGGAACTCAGAGGCCCAGTCCTAAGGTTCGAATTCAACGCAAAGTTTGTTGCTTCAGGCCCAGTTTACTCTAACTATGTTTCTCAATTTCTAAGGTGTGGACAGAGCTTTGCGGACGGTGCACGCGGACTGAATGTGGACCGTAGAATTAAATTTGAATAGCTGAAAAACAAATCCATCAGAAAGGACTTAGTGTGAAACTGGGTTAAAAAAGACCTGAATTCATAAAATTAGAAGCACTAATTGAAACTAGAAGCAATAGTTGAAACCAATATTTTTTTCTTCTCCTCTCAAAAATCTCCTTCTCACCCCGAGATTGTACTTATTCAAAGCTTGGGTGGCATTCAAAAACTTCGTTTCCATTTCGAAACCCAGTCAGAGTATTGGTGTGGTTGTTGTCCTTAGGCTCAGTGCAGTTTGATATTTAGCCATCTTTGGTTTGAGGGTTAGCAGTTGATTACACCGGAAAAATCCAGTGGTTCCTTGATTGGAGTGGGTTCAGAGTGGTTGCTTCCGCGAAAGTGGACGACAAACTTGATTCTAAAAACTAAATTTGAAATTTGGTGAGTTTGGAAATTTGGAACCCTAGAAAATAATTTTGTTATGTACGCAAAATTGTGTATATTTTTTAGGGTTTATGGTTAATTATGCAAGTGGGTCGATGAAATTAGTTGATGTGGAAGTCATCAGAAAATTTAGTGAGATGTAAGTTTATGAACTGTGGTTGGCAAGTTGTGTACAAGATATATGTGCTTCAGTTTGTTTTGTTGAATTTATGTTGTTCACTTGGGAATGATTTTTGTCGATGAATCTTTGTTAATTTTATGAATTAATTTGTTATTTCTTAACTCATGAAAGTAAGCTCATAGTAGATGTATAGCTATGAGAATTTGTTGACATGATGTGTCAAGTATATGTATAGATATGATAATTTGTTGACAGTTTGTGTCAAGGATAAACATTGTGTATTTGGTTGTTATCGGGGCGTATGTTGTTCAATTTGGTTGTGATGAATGGTTGTATTGTTATGTGTACAGGAGATGGAAAATCAGGGGGTTGAACCCGAAACAAAACAGGAATGATCTTATAGAGGAAAGGTTGACAACCTTTCTTAAGCTAGTCATGTCCTAGGAGTGTTGCGTCACAAGTTTAATGATGCACATCTTGCTGAATTTAGG
>JAOTRO020192864.1:0-10454 GCA_028566515.2 Pyracantha coccinea | reverse complement strand
ATGGCGGATCCCTAGTATATTCTCACTTTGAATTCTAAATTTGTTTCTTCTTTCCTTCTTTTAAATTGCAATTTTAACTAATCTGTTTTTTTAATTAAATTCGTTTTTCTTAAATTAGGCCATTAAATCACCTTTTTCAAAGACTTTGCTTTAATTAATTAGTTGGGAGTTGATTTCACATCAATCTATTTAAATTAATCCTTGTGGAGAACGACCTTGCTTGAGCCAACTATACTACAATAACCTTGTCTCTCTTGCAAGTATTTTAGGTGTTTTTAACCCATTTGTGCAAGTGGTAAAAATCCTATCAAGAAATTGGCGCCGTTGCCGGGGATTGTTTTAAATAATTTGTGTTTATCATATTCTTAGTTAATTATTTTTGTACATAATTTTTTATTTACTTTATTTTATTTTATTTTATTTTATTTTATTTTATTTTCAGATTACAACTTGATTTTGAGAGCAGTACACTGATGGAAGTTGTACCTCCTCCGGAATTCAATATACAACCGGGACTACCATTATGGGTTTCATTAGCAGAGCAAGGGTTTTATGGATTTCAACCTACAGTTTGTGCTCTTTGCTGTTTAAATACGCATGATATTTTACAGTGTCCTAAGAGGGAATATTTTTCAGCATATATTCAGACTCATATTAACATGAGGAACGACTCAAAAAGGCACTGGAACAACCCCTGTTCAGAATCCTACAATCCAAAGTTGAAAGAGCATCTTGAGCAGTATTTTGAGCAGTTTAATGTGCCACAAGATCTTTCGGTGGAGGACAAGCTTTCTAAATTGTTGGAATCAACTGATTTATACATAGAAATAACCAATGAAGGATTTCTGATTCAAGCATTAAAATATGGGAATAGCTTTAACCATCAAGAGGAGATTGGTGCAGGAACTGAAGAGCAATCTGCCACCCATTCACGTTCAGGGGAGGAAACAACACATGCTGATCCTGAAATCCTCCCAGAACCGAGTGCTACCCATGTTTATATGCCACACGAACTTTTCCCACAAAAACTGCAGGACTGCGTTGAAACTGATGATTTAGACAGGGTTGTTCACACCGAGTTAGGATCTGCAAAATCACATAACAGTGCACCAGAAAAGCCAGTCATAATTGCAGAAATTAAGTGCAAGTCCATCAAGCAGACTACATTTTACAAGGGACATAAGAAAAAGCTTTGTGGCTGCCAAATTCTCAGTCACAAAATTCGGCCAAAACAGAAATTGTGGGTGTTAAATACAAGGTTTAAGTCAATTAAATGGAGACGCAAGCCTTACTGGAGGGGAGCTTATTTGATTTCAAAAACACATTCTCACAAAAGGGTGGACAAGAAAGACTCGACTACTGAATTTAATTGCACAGATCATGTCAATCCATACCTACTGTTGCTCTATGATGCTGTTAAAGAGTGGTTGACTCTAATAGAACAAGTGACGTGATCTTCAGATCTTCCTTCTACGTCTGGCTATAAGACGTTAACTACAGCGCTAATTGGGAGGCAACCCAATTTTTCTAACTCTTTGCTTTTCATTTTATTTTCTTGCTTTCTTTCATTATCATAAAATCAAAAAAAAAAAAAAATCAGAAAATTGAAAAGAAAAAAAATACTTCCAAATTTTAATTCTTGTTATTTTTCTTTACTTATTTAATTAGATTTTTTATTTGTGATTGCAGGTTGCATTCGGAACTGATTCGATCTAATCTCAACTACTCATGAATTCATACATTCATCTCAGATACAGAAGGAGCTCGTCGACGGCTAATCTAACAAAATCTATCGTTTGACGATAAAAAATAAAAAAAACAATGGAGATCGATGTGGATTATGATTTGATCTTCTAAGATATCAATCTTATATAAGGTGTCTTGTAATGCAAGTAAGATTGATAGAATCCTTGATTTTATATGATTATGATACTTGACTTGTAAACTAAGAAAGTTGAATTAGGTTTCTTTATGGCGGAAACCCTATCCCTTAGCTAGTATAAATATTGGTCCATGCAAACCCTAAAACCACAACAACTAAGGCTTCCCATAGAGCATTGTCATCCAATAGAAGTTTGTAGAAGACACGATATTTTTCGGATTTTCCTCTTGGTTTTCAACTGCGTCAATGGCGTCTGGAACTTCATCAAGTTAGGCCTTTTTTCTTTGTATATATGTGTTTTATTGTACAATCAACTAAGGCTAACAGTTGGTATCAGAGCCTTTGATTGATGGTTAATAACCAATGCAAACCAATGTCTATTCATGGTGGAGGTCTGACAAGCATATTACACATCTTCTCCTTTATAATTCAATCGTCTTGCACCGTAACAAAGTGTAGAACACTGGTTCTCCACAAAAAAAAAGTGTAGAACACTGTTTTTTTTTTTCCAATAATAATCTGCAAGTAAGACAAATTTTATAAGAAATTATGGGAATAAAGAATAAATGATCAATATTATTAGTGCAGACAATTTAACAAAAAAAAATTTAGAGAACATAATCCTCCAAATCATATTTGCTTTTTGCGCTTCTTTGATCTCGTAGTTTTTGTGCCATTCTCTTATCTCTGATTTTCTAAAAGCAAAATCGAAGAGTATATGCGTGTTGATAGCGTATTGAAAAATAATATAGAGTGTAAGACAAAATAAAGAGAATAGAGGGAAAGTGGAGGAGAAATTAAGCATAGGCGTTGTATTTACGTAGAAAGCTATTCAACTATTAAGATATTACATATTGACCTAAAAAATGGACAGCTACATATTCAATGATATTTACAACAATAAGCAAATTATTGAAACTTTTCTTTTTCTTTTTTGTATTGTTGGGATATTATTAGCTACGGTGATAAAACATTATCCCCTTCCTCTTTGACCAAATTATGGATGATATAGAACAATTTTATTTCATACAAGACACTTTATAAATTGTGAACACCGTAACCGCCTAGGACAAAACATAATCTATCTTGATAGTCAAAGCTAATTTTTAATTTGACATATAAGTGTGGATGCAAATATCTTTGTCCTTGATCTTGGACAAAATTGCACCTACAAACCAATTAACACCTTAGGTCAAGGCCAACAGTCTCATGCGTCCATGATGAATTGTTGGGGGAGGGGGGAGGCTTTGGCCGAAGAACCTTCGATGCCAAAGTTAGAATTTAGAGAGAAAGTGTTTGAGAATTTTGGAGAATTTTAGCTAGAGAATTAGAAGTGAACTTTGAGGAGAATGATGGGGTTTATATAGAAGAGTGGCCGGCCTCCTTGGGTGAGAGAGGACCGGCCACCTAGCTCCTTTTGTGGGCTAGGTTATTCTTTTGTGTTAAATTGGGAGTTATGGATATAATTAGCTAATTAATTAACCAATAGAATAATTGCCTAATTAACTAGCTAATTAATATGATAAAAGGGGAAAATGTGGTAGAATATATAAGGCATGGCTGGTCCTTTTGGGAGAGAAGGTGATTGGCCTTCTGTGTATTTTTTGGTTGTAATGGATAGTTTAATTGGCCATTAATAGATTAATTAGGTAATAAATCTATTAATTAGCCAATTAACATAATTTAAAAGGAATGTTTTGGGAGTTACCCTATTAGAAAGGATTTGATGAGGATGGATGCAATAGGTTTTGAATTGTTACCTATTTTGGGCACTTTTGACTTGGTTGAAAGATGATTGCCTGCTGCTCGCACGTAGGAATCCTGATGTGCCTCAAGCGTATTCTTGTCCTTTTTTATCCAAAGATCCACGTGTTGCCTTGTGATTATTTTTGGCTCCACACATTGTACATTATACATAGCTTGCTTCACTTCACTAAAAGATAGTGGACTTCTCGTTCATATGCTTTAGATATGTCATGTCTCGATCCCTACATACGTCCAGGATCGACACGTGACGTCACCAAATACAAGTGCATAATAATTTTTCGTATACTTTATGGCTGCATCTAACCTCCTCGTTAGACTGCCTACGTATCCTAAATAGGGATCAAGCCATTTGTAGTTCGTCCTTTATTACCCTCAACCAATGATCACATAAATCACTATGTCTCAACATAATACCTCACAAGAGGCGTGCAACATCACGTGGAACCTTCGACGAACGCAACATAATCTCTAGCCATATTGTTCAACGAGTTTAATCATAATGATAACAACCACAACCAACATCATTCCACAATCACATCAATCATTAACACATATCAAACATAGAAATACAGGGCTAAAGCAACACAGTTCGGCCGAAGCTTACATCTCTGAAGCTATCTCAAATGAATCAATCCAAGGAACCAATGAGTCAAATGATGCAATTTCAGATCACTCAATGAAATCCATCAACATTAGGTTTCGGACCACTCAACAGAACCAAGACACCAAAGGGGATTCCAGACCACTCAACGAAATCCAAACCATGATACGATTCCAGACCACTCAACGGAATCACGGATCATAAGGAATTTCAGACCTCTCAACGGAATCTAGACGGAGCAGGGAACCAGATCACTCAATGAAACCCCAGCAAATACTCAGTTCCGGATTACTCAACGGAACCGAGCTAAGGACCAAGGAACATATCAACGCTTGAAGAACAAGACATGAAACAAGTACTCAAAATACAAAAGCTTAACGAAACAAGAAATGGAGCAAAGCACAAGGTACGCAATTAGAACGGCTTAACGAAACGAGAAATGAAACAATGATACAATATGTGAAACAAGTCTTGAAGCAACAAACTCCATGGCAATGGGTTAACGGTCCACTAGTAGCCCTCACATTTCATCACATCATACCAATTATGCAAATCAACCACATTTCAAATATGCATGTCAATTCCCATATCACAATCATCAACAATACACAAGCCAAATCATGTTCAATAAACATAGGTCTATGGCTAAATATATAAAAATCACATTTTATAAAACCAAGTCATATTCACAAATGATTTTAATATAAGAAATCAAGGTAATAATCATATCACATATATTCAAGTCATTCTCTAACCAATGTAGGCTCACTAGACTTTACTTAGCATCCCGTAGTACTAAATTTAGTATTTAGAACATTTCAATACATGTTGACCAAAAGTCAACTCTTGGTCAACGGTATGGCCCATAACCCTACTTAATTTGATCCAGAAGATCCGCACATCGGATTTTGGATCTGTAACCTCCTAAAGTCCTCATTATGCTCATAGAACAACATACTAAAATATCATCGCGATCCAACGGTTGGATCTCCTCCAATTACAAATTCAAGTGGCGGCCAATGTTTGATTTTACAAACTTAGAAATTAAATCGGAAAGATCTGTACATCAGATCCCCGATCCGTAAGTTTCTATGGTCCTCAGATATTACGTATTATAACGTATTAAAGTTTGGTGACGATCCAACGGTCGGATCGTTGATTCATACAATGGTCAAGTGATGTAACGTAATGAAAGTAAGTTCAAACAATCAAACCATGTCATATGGATATCAATTATGAAATCAGAGCATCTAATTGAACTTAGACAGATATCGTCGGGCCACTTGCCACGTGCCGGCCCGACTCGCTGGAAAATTCAACTATTTCAAAAAATTACCAAATTTTACAGGCAAGTAGATCTCTGTGAGGGGGGGCCAAGTCCAATTTGGGCGGGAAACGCATGAGTTTGCCCCCGGATTTCACTCCCACAGTCAAACCCTCGTGATTTCTCAGCACAAGGCCAGCATCAGCTTTTCCCAGCTACTGATCCGTCAAAGTTTAGTTTAACTCAACCCTGATCCGAGGACCACCAACGGATAAGCCCCTATTGCACCCGATTCTTAGACTACACATTGTTGACATTTGAAGGAAAATAATTCAGGCCCATCTTCATAGCAATTGAAACACAACTTCGCAGGAACGGCACCACACTTCGAAACACCTTATTATTCCTTTCGTTCCAAATTTGCCAACATTTCAAAAGGGCTTTTCCAAGCTCACTTAACCCATTCCTTTCCAAAGTGCACAGAATGTCGAGCCATTCAACAATATTATTCCAATGGTTATAATTATTTGACATGGTTATAATTATTTGACCAAGGAGTTACCGATGACAGAGTCCACAATTTTTTAGCAAAATCACACTTGAAGAATAGGTGTGTTTGATTTTCCTCCTCCTTACCACAAATAGGGCAAGACTTATCAATAGAATGGATCAACCTACCAAGTCTGTCATTTGTATTTAGTTTTTCATTAATCAGCAGCCAAGCAAAAATTTTAACTTTTGGTGGAATCGTGAGCTTCCACATTTGCTTAAGCAAATTTT
Source organism: Pyracantha coccinea (assembly GCA_028566515.2). Taxonomy (NCBI): domain Eukaryota; kingdom Viridiplantae; phylum Streptophyta; class Magnoliopsida; order Rosales; family Rosaceae; genus Pyracantha; species Pyracantha coccinea. The sequence goes on along the minus strand of JAOTRO020192864.1, from coordinate 4,160 downwards.
TTCAATTAACCTCTTGATTAGTATTACCTTGAACCCATGAAGCCGATTTAATTGAGAACTCACGAGTAGAAGAATAATTCCAAATAAAGTAATCCTTGGTATCCCTCAATGGGATGCTCACAAGACAATTTTTTTTTTAACAATATCAGCATCCAGTAAGCATAATAATTTATCGGTATCCCAATATTTATCTTGAATGAAGTCACTTACCTTTAGATTCCAGTCAAGATTCTGCCTTTGAGATTCAGGCACAAGGTGGAACAGTGGCTAGGAAAAAACCCAACTGTGAGTCCAGAAGAGACTCTACTTGCCATTACCCACCATCCATTTCAACCCCATCTCAATCACGTGTCAACTTTGAAGAATGCCCTTCCAAGCCAGGGAGTGATTTTGCTTAACTTTGCAATTGAGGAAGTCACTTCTTTTCAAGTATTTTCTTATTATTTGCACCCATTGGTTAGTATCATTTGTAAGTACTTTCCAACCCAATTTGGCCAAGCAAGCAATATTAAAATGATCCACTCGACGAATTTCAAGACCACCCTGATCCTTAGGCCTACAAATTTTATTCCAGGCTAATGGAATAAAATTTCTTTCACCACCCCAGAAAAAATTTCTACATTTGTTATTTAATCATTTAGTCACCTTAGATGGACAGTGAAAGCAGGACATGAGATGATTTGGCATACCTAATAAGTTTGTTTTGATAAAGGTAAGCCTACCAGCTTTAGATAAAGCTGCGTGGTGAAGGTAGGAATTAATTAAAGGTTTGGTGGGTAATGTTGATTATGATTGGCTGATTTTCTGGAAATGCAACTTGAAGATTTGAGCGTGGCTTGGACCATGAATTACATTCTCTTATAGGAAAGTTGCATTTTTTCGGTAGCTCATTCAATTTGGAGTTATGCACTCAAGATTTTTTCTCCTCCTTCACAGATTTGTTTTTACTTAAATTAAAAATTGTCTGACCAAAGGAAAAATGTGTAAAACCACAGGCGCCAACTAAGGGAGGTGTTCAGAAAAATTGAGGTTCGGCCATAATATTAATTGAAAATAGAAGAAGTAGTTCAATTACTTATAAGTACATGTAAGGTGCAAGGTCTTTAATTTTTCCGATGTTAGATTGATACTCAACGCGCTGCTTCACATGCGGAGTTTAGTACGTAGACAATACAAATTGGGTGACGTGGAGTAAGTGTAGCTGTTGGGCATTACACGCGGGACAACCTGCTCTAATACTATGAATAAAGTTGAGGTTCCACCACAAAACAAATTGGCAATATGAGGAATGCAGTTACTTATAAGCACATACAAAGTCCCTCATTTTCCCGATGTAGGATTGATACTCTCAACATGCGCAAATATTTTTAATAAGGTCATGCTATGAAGACCAACTTTTTATTCAAATTTTGTAAATCATATGACGTGATTGTTGATGATTAGATTATTACTTAGCTGTTGATTAACGTGCTTATGTCATAATGCTAGATATACTAACTTTTAAAACCACATTTACAAACCATGTGATATGCCACTAATAAAAAAATAGACATGTTAATCAACACTTAAAAAGACACAGATTCCTTCCCACAGGAATACTCTCATTTACTGCTCCCTCTTATATCCTTTGATGATGATCGGTTGCATTTAACCATTTTTCATACTTTCAATAAATTATAAAGAAGGAAACGTTTAATTTATTTTGGTGTTCGGTTAGAGATCTAAAGAAGCCATGGAGAATCAAACAAACAAACTGCAATGCTTCTGTCGACATTAATAAGCAAGTTTTTGGTTTTGTCTTTTTTTGTTTTTTCTTTCAATTCTGGTTATTTGATATCTTGCTTTAGGCGTCCTTTTAATATAAGCCTCATAAATTTTCTTATTTTGTCCTTCTTTAGTATATAATATTCATGTTCATAATGTAGTATATTTGTTTCATTTTCCCCATGAAAAAATGTCCATAGGAAAATTACACAAATATATATAATGAAATGAAAAAACAACTATATATTGAATGGATAGTGCTATTCACACATTCATTTTTACTTCTCATATATCCTTGTTAATTTTTTGCTCTTGATCTTCTTCAATTTGTTCGATCTCACCGCCAAAAAATGATAAGAGTGTGTGATAAGTAAAATTAGTTGTCTGGATAGTACTTCCTGGGATGATAATGCTTAACTTGTGTGAAAATTCCGACATTGAAGAGAAGATGCGCAAGAGGACGCGCCGGACCTTCACTTTCATGGGAACCATGGCATATGCTTGTTCTCTTGTTCTTGTTTGTTTTGTTTTTTCAAATTTTCACCAATACGAGGTTTTTTTAATGAAAAACTGGAACTTATTGTAAGCTAGCAAACAAATTAATACACTTGTACAAGAGTTTGAAATGGTTTACACGCTTAGAAAGCCTTGTAGCCATCGGATGGGCAATTTTCTAAGGCACTTCCATGTCCCCAAACTTTCTTTGTGCTCGAATCCCGTATGGAATATTTTTTTTTCTGAAAACAAGGAATCGGATATCAATCGCCCTTCTTCTTTAAGTTTCGTCATCCCCTTCACTTGTTCTCGTTCTTCTTTAAGGACTTATTTCTGCAGTAATTTATCCACCCAATATTATGGCCGTAAGTAATTTGTCCACGCAATATTATACTTTTTTCAGTACTACAATTTGACTTATAGCCACTAACTGTGTTTTTTCGTTTTTTGAAGAAACTGATTATGATTTATTTCATATATATGTATATATTATGGTTTTAGGGCATAAATACTCCCTGGGTTTGTGATGATTGGTAAATTATTTCATTTTCTTAAGGAATATCAATGTTTTATTTGATTAATTCATACTGTAATGACGGATTTGAAGCGATAAATGTAGATGTTTGTCTTCATTGATTGGAATCCTACTCTCCTAAGGTCCTCATTTTGAGGATTTGACACGACGTCGTCTTTGTCGTCAGTCTTTAATCGTTACATCATTGATATTTAGTCGATATGTCATATTTAGTTTTAATTAACTCATCAATAAAGTTTTTTTTTTTTTTGTCATTTTAGTGAAGTTCATTTTCTTTACGTGGGAATGATATGAAAACTTACCTATAATCGAATTGTTATTTGTATATCATTAACTTTGTTGAAGACAAAGAAACCTTCTTAATTAAAAAGATTACTTTGTTGCAGAAAAAATCCCATGTCCCAAAATTTGGGGACTGGGACAGGGATGACAGTATTTCATACACTGCATGTTTTGAGACCGCTCAAAAAAATGGAGTGAAGGGAAATCCAAATGACCCCGAAGACAATCCAGAGGCCTTCAAAGGCATGCTCGAGTCCTCCGCCGCACAACCTCCTAACAGCGCCACGAGTTCGAGCAGCAAGCCACGAACCTCAAGCGAAAATGTACGCCAAACTGAGGGAGACGCTAGGCACGGTGCGCACCGGCCAAATGGCGTTGTGCATGAGCGTAGGGTTTCTGGAGGGAGCTTCAAGAGTTACAGATCGGAGTCTGGTAACGAAAGAAGCAACTCCGATTATTCTCTCTTGCAGCAACAACCGAGACAACGCTGTGCGAGGTCGGAAAGAAAAAGCAGACTGGCTTCATCAGGGAGTGATCGCAGTCATAGCATTCGTAGTCATAGCATTTCCAATTCTCCGAGCAAACCTAGAAGTACTAACGGTAGTACTCATCAGTCTAGTAATCTTAGTCAACACGATACTGTAAGTTATCCTTCTTCATGTTTCTGTCTAATTATAGCATGGATCTAGATTCTCTCCATTTCCTCCCTCCCTATTTAAATTCTGAAGATTAAACCACATCATTATCTTATTTTACCTGCTCTGTAGAGAGAAAAAAGAAGAGGAAACTGAGAAAGGAGGGGAGAAAAGAGAGATTTTTCAGTGTGCAGTAACACGACTCCATACGCAACATGTCATTATACAATTCTTTAGAAACTTGGAAAAAAAAATTCCAATCAATTATACTATGACACTTGATGTACCGAATCGTGTTCCCGACACACTAAAAAAAATTCAACAGAGAAAGGAAAGAATCCAACTCCTTATAGCATAAGGTTTATTAATCATATTAACAATTAATGAAAAGAAATGAAAGTGCAATAATCTCGTTAATACGCGTATATCTATTTATTGATAGTGTTCTT
>JAOTRO020192846.1:0-10455 GCA_028566515.2 Pyracantha coccinea | reverse complement strand
TTTTAAACTTGTACTAGAGAAACCAAATACAACCACTTGTACTTGCATCAAACAACGGTTCTCTATGTATCTTCGAGAAATTATTTTGACCGACATTCATTCACCGGTGGGACGATAGGAGCGCGTGCCTTTTACCATCTGGTTACCACGCCTTGTGTTAGCTTGAATTGGTCCTCACTTCCTTAACTCTCTACAATCTGATACATTTAGAAAAATAAGGCTGTCAGCAAGAGCAAGAATATGCTTAGTCCATTACGGATTCCACAAAAAGTCACTAACTTCTGAAAGTGCTTTTGCTATTTATGATGTACATTGTCACAGAGATGTCTGATGCGCATATGTTCCTCCAAAAGGGCATCTATCTACATTAACGTAGTTTTAACTGAATTAGTTCCTTGCTTTCAAAAAGCGCATTTTGCTACTAATATTAAACATTTCACACAGCCGAGCAGATTGGCAAACGTTCCTCCCAAAAGAGCATATAATTCAGTTTTGAGTCCTAAACCAAAAGATAATATATTATTTTGCCAGTGAATTTGTTTGTCCAATCCACAAGTTTCAAAAGGAAATGGACAATGAACTTACCAACCCACTGAATTTGTTTGTCTAAGGCAGCAGATAACAGATGAGTGGAGCCTAGTATCAGCAACGCTAGCTCAAAATCTATGAAGAAAAATTGAAATATTAGGATGTAGGTCTGATCAAGACGCATCAACCCACAAGTCAGATTCAGAGAAACAAAAACTCTCAAAAGAAACCAAATCAAAGTAATTCAAATATTAGATCAACCATGGAAACCAATTAAAACTAAACTCGAAAATTGAACTCAGATAAAGCTATAAATCAAACCACGGGTGGGCTGTGTTTGAATGAATGAGAAAATAGAGAAAAGGAAGGTACCTTAAAAGAGATATCTCTTTCCCTCTTCCAGAAAATACTTAATTGTTCATCTGAATCCTGAACTTTCATCTCCCACATAGATCACTTTATTCTATTTTATTTTACACAGAAACCCCCTACAGACGTCGACACAAGTGAACATGGCCATGCTCATTTCTCAGAGGTTGTATAAATAGCTTCTCCATTATCATGAGATTATATATGAGAAGCTTATCATATTTTCTATGTGCAGGATACTAGGTTAAATTGAAATTATAAATAACTAAAACATTTAAACCGAGCAAACCATTACATGAACCCAAACATTTTTAGGCAGCACAATTTCAAGTAACCAAGGGCAACCATGAACCAAGGAATCAAAACAGAAAAAGCAACACGAACAGAGGCAACAAGAACATGGGCAACCATGAATAGAAAAATAAGAAATGAAAACATCTGTAAATAAATGCCTCAAAATAATCAAGGAAACAATTACGAAGGCAGCCATCTATCAAGGCATAAAGATCTGTCATGATTCAAGGCAGTGATCACCCATATATCCACCGATACATCCTTCTTTTCAAGACACTCATACAAATAATGGGGACTAGGGCCAAGCAATTTTTTCCCCGCACCGCAAAAACAAGAGACAGCTACAAAATGACAGTTGCGCTTTTTGTTTTGGAGAACCTCCATATTTCATTGTTGTTGTATAAATGTTCGTCTTGCTTCTCCAACCTCCTATACTTGTTGTTTAAGCATGAACTACTTTCCTTCTCCATTATATATTTTATCTTACATTATTCACAATTCAAACATTTTCTTGTTAATTGTATCCCTTGATTGTGATTCGGGGACACTTCGTTCAGTGTAGGACTGCAGATGACATGCTTGGTCTATCCTCATGTACTCTTTGCACATATAGCAGCCCCACATGCAGACACCTTACAGCTTCAGGTATGTTTGCACGAATCAGAAAGCGTCTTATTGATCAGTTCAAGCTACTTATCTTGAATCCATAGTGTCCATGCCTTAAAAATAATTGAAACAAATACTGTGTGTTAATTGAAGATTGTGTAAGACATATTCTGAAAACACAATAACAAAGACATTAGGATCATAGATTTAATAAACCAATAATTCAATAAACGAATTACAATCAACTTATATGTAGAGAGGAATCAGCGCATGTATAAGAATGTCTTCTACTCTCTCCAAATTATATGTTCTTGCTATGAATAGTATTTAGTACATAAAAGAATGATTATTGTAAAAGCAAAGGCAATCTTTATATAGTTAATAGGATATCTCTCAATCAACCCTATTATCATATGAGAAATACTCATAACCACAATTATATATTTCATGTCCCACCATAATAAGTCTTACCAAACATTGATTACGTAATTGGTCAATCAGAGTTAAGATTCTATTATTCTAGTTATATTGAGGTTGCAAGATTAGTCGAATATCAAGTCGCTTAAATAATAAGTTACTAGAAAATCACATGAAATTGTACATCATTTCTGCATAGGAATTGGAAGAAGAATATTAACTCTCTTTCAAGGGTCCTTTTCCTTTACCATTCTTTTTTTTTTGTTAGACTTTGGGTCCCATGATTTGAAAAGTTGGTCTCAAGGATGAACTAAGTTGACAGTTGGCCGATAAACTTAACCACTTCTTTGATGGAGAGAAACTTCGGCACAACTGCCTCACTTTAAAGTGATATTTGTGTTTGTAGGAAGACGGTCATGTGGTCCAAATGCTTGTACTGAATTTTTTCTACCAATAAAGGATTGCCAAATAAGCTTAAATGACAAACACCTCTCTCCCCAGTATAATGAAGCAATTACTCACTTTTGTTTCACAAATTACATCTTTTGATCAAATCTAACCATCAAACGTCTCGAACTAGACTAGAGTGTGAATTCTGGCGATTTACAAATCGCTCGCTTGGTTCGGTCAAATACCCGAATTAGACCTAAGTGCATCGACCGCGATCCATAAAGCTTTACATTTTGGTGATCTTGGCCAAATATGGCAATTCCTTTCAAGGAGTTTATAGTGTTGTTGGAGGAAGGCTCGTCTCCAACTTCCTGTGTACTTATGCATGATCTACTTCTCAATGAAATTTTTATATTCTTATGAAATAATAAAATAAAGTATATAAATAATAAACACAACTTTAGCTATAACTTAATTTTCTTCAACCTAACAACCCCAAATCGTTTCTTTGTTTTGCTTCTGGAATTCCTGAACTTGTAATCATAAATATGTTTCTTGCAGAGTTATAATCACACGTCTCATTGTTTGCCAGCTAAGATTAAAAGTTTCATGTGAACCTTCCAAACACGTTTTGTGATGGTAGATTGAAGGACTAACAAGCACTGCAATGATGTTCTACCGAGGTTCTATCAACATAGTGCTGAAAGTATTCTCTGAACAAAGAAGCGTCCTTGATGGTGATTCAGAGACACTTCGTTCAGTGTAAAAACCGGGCTGCTTTGGGGGCGGCAAGGCAACATCATTGCTCAACATCAGAACCACAGATGACATGCTTGGTCTATCCTCAGGCACTCTTTGCACACATAGCAGCCCCACATGAAGACACCTTATCACTTCAGATATGTTGCACGAATCACAAAACGTCTTATTGATCAGTTCTAGTGGTTTATCTTGAATCCATCGTATCCATGCCTTAAAACAAATTGAAACATGTATGATATGTTAGTGGGCTAATGTGTAAAAGGGGCTTTGTTGTAGACCTTCTATACTGTTAAATGCATGTCATTTGAAGACGTGCTTCGAAGAGCATCGGCTAATGCACTATTCTTTTTAAAGTAAAATATCATCACCTTTTTGGTTTAACTTACATGTCCAAGAAGGTTGTGGTCGTGATCTGGATGACGAAATCCCCTGTTCTTCTTCATACTCAACATCTCGAGCAGTATGACTCCAAAGCTAAACACATCAGATTTCATCGAAAAAATTCCATCTGCTGCATATTCCGGAGACATATAACCACTGCTAGATCAATATATAGTGACCAGTGAGAAAGAATTTCAAAAGCAGAACAATGAAAATTATAAACAACAAAACAAGTCTAAACATGCTTACTAGGTTCCAACCACTCTGTTTGTGTTGGCCTGACTTTGTTCACCGCCGAATGTTTTAGCCAAGCCGAAGTCTGAAATTTTCGGGTTCATATTATCATCTAGCAGAATATTGCTAGGTTTCAGATCTCGATGTATAATCCTTAATCTAGAGTCTTGGTGAAGATAAAGAAGTCCTCGGGCAACTCCACCAATAATGTGGAAGCACTTAGGCCAGTCGAGCAATTTTTGTCCCTCCTGGTCTGAAAAAACTTTAAACCTGTTATTTCAATGGCATATTGAATCCTAGGTAAATAAGGTTGAAAATGAAGGATCATACCAAAAATGTAAAAGTCCAAGCTTTTGTTGGGCATGAATTCATATATTAGAATTTTTTCATCATTTTGAATGCAACAACCTAGAAGCTTAACAAGATTGCGATGCTGAAGCGTGGCTATGAGTATAACTTCAGTTCTGAACTCTCTCATTCCTTGTCCGGAATTCTTTGAAAGCCTCTTGACTGCAATTTCTTTTCCTCCTATCAGTGTACCCTGTGGACCATCATTTCGAAAAGACTTAAAATTTTTTTTATAGCAATATAGCTAATTTTCGTTGCATGAATTCATGTTACCTTGTACACAGGTCCAAAGCCACCTTCTCCTAGCTTGTTGCAGCTTGAAAAGTTGTTAGTGGCTCTAGCTATGGTGGTCAAGTCGAACAGTGGTAACTCCATCTCTTCCCTGTCTTCTCCAACGTATTCTTGTCTGCAATCCATTCTTATGAGTCCTGAAATAGTAGAAGATTCTTCAGCGTGTATAAAATGATGTGAACTGTTAGGTGTTAGCTACACTATCGAAATTATCCATTCTAAAATTGAGGAGGAACTTGATTTTGCTTTATTTACATACTGCTGCCACCAAATCTGTGTTGGGCTGAGGTAATTACAAAAAGTTAGGAGGGTAATATTGTCCGTAGGTTTGGATGCCCTGGGCCCGATTTGGGCCTATTGTGGGTTGCCGGTTTTGGGACAGGTGTGGGCTTCGGAAGTGGGCTTGTCGATGTCGTCAGGGGCATGGTTCACAGAGGGGTTAATGGGTTGCAGGTAGAGAAAGGGTTGGCGGGAGGGGTTCCAGGTGGACGGAGTGGGGTTTGGGTGCGGGATTACAGGGAGAGATGGTGAGAGCGTGGGGGCGGTCATGATCGATTTGGTTATTTACACGCCAAAAATCATCATCCTCTTTTCAGTAAATAGAATTAGTACTAGCTGAACAGAGTTCCTCTCTGCAACTCCTCCTCCATTACTGCATCCGAATTTTCGACAATGGTGAGTAATTCAAACGCTTCTTTTGTTCGATCGTGTTTATTTAATTTAATTTGAATTTTTTCCGATTTTGTTTGCGTTGTATGGGTTATGAATTTCCATGTTTTCGGTACTTATATGCAGCTGATTGCTTTCCTCGCGTTTTATCCATACCGTTTCGTTCAAAGAATGAAAACACGCATTGACTTGAGAAATCTTAAGAGTTGTTTACAAATTAGTAATCAACTTTGCATTGTGGATGACTGGTGTTTTGTTATACTCTATACAAAGGCTCTTGATTGTTCCTAATGGTTTTCTCTTCCTTAATAATCAGGTGAACAAAAGGGTTTATGTGGATTTACGTGTTGGTGATGTTATCCGTTTTGGGCTGTGAGTATCTTCTTATCTTAACTCTCACTCTGCAGTCGAATTAGAGTAATGGCATTGTTAGTGGTTTATTGGGCACGTTCAGTGTTTGTAGAGTATGGGAAAATGTTGTTTCATCGAGTTGTTTTGATATTGAAAAGGTAAAACACAAACCTAGGAGATTAACTACATGAAAGTACATTATTTGACTAACAATTGTAGTTTTTTTGAGGATGAGATTCTTTATGGGAAATTACTTTATCACATTGGCATATTTTGCCTCATAAGAGAAGACAAAGGATAAGCACAAAAGTAAACATCACAAAGGCGATCCCCTCTCGGTAAGCTTTCTTATCTCCAATCATGGGTAAATATTTGGTGTTTGAAGTACTCTCATCTGTGAACTATATATAGTATGGATTTTATATGTACCTATAAATCCTTACAGAAATAAACTAAGGGTCAAACTCCTTGCAACAATTCTTTACAAAAAAAAATGTCAACCTGTCATTACATTTCATGTTATAAGTGCTTGAAATTGTTAGCAGAAGTCCTCCATACTTTGAGTAATTCACCTTATTTGAGTTACTGAAGAAGTGAGGCAATCACATCATGTTAGGCTAAAGTTTGCAGAGATTCTCTAAAGTCGGCAAAAATTTGATTTCTATTTTTTAGACCTCTTTGTTATTATTGGTAATCTGTTTTAGCTTCAGATGAAAGAGCATCAAAAGTTTATATTGTTTAATGGAATATACCGAAAATATGGGATCTGAGAGAGCGGCAACGGATAGTTTCCATGGATACCTACCAGAACTTGAATCAATTGTAATGTATAAATTGTATGGATTCTGCACCTATTTTAATCTTCGTTAACGAGATTAGCGTTTAAGTTGAATAATTCATATTCTTTTGATATTGGAAATTAGGCTTTGATTTCTCAGTCCTATGCTTCTTTGCTGTATAAGATGAGTTTGGGTTATATTACTCAGAAACAGGACTTTTTTTAATTTTTTTTTTATTTTCAGTAAGAGAGTGAAAATCCCTAGCCTTTAGATTTTCAAGTATTTTGTCAGCAATAATAATTTGTTTATACAGCTTTATATGTGTGTCTATCTCCAAATATGAGGATCTCTTAATTTGCTTATGTAGCTTTTGTATATGATGGTCTCTTAATTTGCTTTTGCATATCTTCTTTGCTTCCTCTGCTAGCTCTATATGTGGTTCTATCTCCAAATAATTTTTCCATTTTCCCTATTTTTATAGGAACCAAATCATTGAATACACATGGAAAATTAAAAGGGTTTTAGTTTTTGCATTGGTTTAAATTTTTTATTGTTATTGGCTGTATTGCTGTCAAATATTTGATGGGAAGTTTGAAATGGAGAACTGGGTTGATCGGGACAGAGAGAATCCGACAGCTGCAGACTCTGAGTTACTGGCTTCAAAATGGAGAAGTTATTTGACGGTTCACCTTCGCAGCGTAAACCAACTTCTCAGTTCAGTTCTCAGATATGAGGTTTCTCAGCTGGAAAGAACTTGGCTGCTAAAAAAATCAGCGTCAGCTCCTTCTGCTAGCAAATCACAGATGGACACGTGCCCAATCTGTGATTAAAAAATCAATTACTTGGACACGTGTCCATCTGTGATTGGTCAGCAGCAGGAGATTTTTCAGCAGCCAAGTTCTGTTCTTCTCAACTACCTCTTTTCTGTAATGAAACATTTGAATAGTTCTCGTGGGGATATCCAATTAATTAGGTCAGTTTTTGTTTAATTGGGATTCTTAAATTTGATATTAGGGATTTTAATTTGATTGGGTTTTGGATTGCATTGCACACTGTTTCGGGTATCCTTAGCAAAATAGGATTTTTTTTTTGGGGATTCTAGAAGTTTAGTTGAACGCTAATATTAAATTTCTAACCCATGTGGTGTCTCTCTCTATTTGAGTTTGAGTTGGGGATGGTGGACAATGAGCAATTCAGAGATTTATCGCAATGCAATTTGTCATTTCCACAGACCACCTATAATACTGGCTTACGTTTTTCATTTTTTTCTTTGCCTGTAGTAATATTATTGTTTATTTCAAGATCTGAGTTTGTCATTCTGAAGAGATGCTTCATTCAGAAAATTGAAATTTCCCAAATCTTTGTTAATAGTTGTATCCCTTGCAAAAAGATTTAATTTTCTTGGATGACTACTTTTGAGCTTTAAGTTTTCCATGTATGCAGTATTACTAGACCAAAAAAAGCGTAGTGTCGTGGAGTAATTAGGACTGTTTCTGTTCCTTTTTATTTTTTTATTTTTTTTATGTTGAATTGACAAGTAGTTTTAAAAAATGGATAATTTTTTTTACTGGGTTTATTTTTTGTGTTTGGTTTGAGAGTACTACATGCGCTCAGCTGCTCAGTCTTTCCTCTCCTACTCCAGTTATCTTACATTTTCTGTTAAGCATTTCGCATTTCTTGGAATGGATAATAGATAACTACATATTCGAAGTTGGGGATAATTAGGTTTTTATTTATATGCTTTTTGTCATGGTTACTCATAATTTTGCTTTAGTTTGGTTTTTGATTGGATAATATTTTGATTTGCTTTTAAGAGTTTTGATCTTCCACTATAATTGTAATTTGACATTGCTACTATTTTTAATATAGATTTATGAACTGATATTCACACATTTGAAACTGATGTGCAGACTATCATGAGGATCACCACACCCATGATCATGTTCATAATCTTGGTGTTTCTTCTGTCAGCATAGTTTGTGAAGGGAACTTAGATCTTGAAAAGGTAGGAACTCTGTTTTGCCTTTGAATGAGATAAGTACACATTTGAGGGCCAGTTGCATCCAGAGTCTTTGTCCAGGCATGTATGAAAGAAAACCTGACAAAGACTACTGATTTCGTTTTTATTTTTTCATCCTAACATATGGCTTGGTACGCTGTTGTTGGAACGAAGTGAGGACATATATAGTATGAAAGGTCTTCTATCAATTCAAGCAATGAAAGAGAGATTTGTCTTCCAGATGCGAAACTTGCTGCTAATGGACATTGACATCTTTTTTATGTTAACGGATTTTTGGATCGTGTCTTTACTTTCTGATAAAGAAGTTCGATTTTAGCGTATTTGTTTCTATGGATTAATGCAATCACAATATTATTTTGTTGATTTTTTACATACGTTTGTGGATGAAGGGTTTAGGTGCTCTGAAAATGCCCACCCTTATTTTTTTACACCAAGTGGAGATGGCAACCCAGGTGTTCCAACTTGCTCAGGTACTTCAATCTTTTCAGTTTGGGGTAATTTTTGCCCGTTTGGTTGCTGGGAAAGAGAGGGAAATTAAGAGAAATCATCAAAGTTGATATGTATCATTTGTTTTTAGTCACATTGATTTTTATTGTGAGAAATTATATGATTATTTTTTTATAATTACCTGTGGAATTGAATAGTATTAGCTTAAGCTTTCTCACTACTCAGTTGTATCTATAGTAAGAAACTGCTGAGTAGATGAACTACAAACCTCAAATTCCCTTGCGTCTGTCTATTTGTAGTTGCTTTTCAGTATAAATCTTCTAGTTATATTCTATTGCAAGAAAAAGGTCAACTAAAGTCACGGCTTATACCCACTGTGCACTGTGCAGCATGGCACCAGCGTCCAGGGCATGGCGTCCCTTTTTCAGCATGTAGGCTATTTCTCAATCAATCATAGCTGGCTTCTAGGGTTGTCTTCCTTGTAATTCTTCTTGTTATCTTTTGTCCTTGTTTCAAGGGATTGTAACTAGCTGACTAGGACTAGGCGTAAATCAAGGAGCCATAGGTTTCGGTTCTTTTCTTCTTGTACGTATATTCTAATTCGGACTCTTGTACAATTATGATTTGCATGAATATTGAAACTCTCAATTTACAACATATTCAAACGAAAATCATACCTCTACAATAACTTTCTCTTCATCCTATGCCAATATCGGATATGATTAGTTCCTTCTTTTTTTCGTGGATTTTGCAAACTATCCCACCAAAAAGTAATATTTTCCTTTAAATGAAAAACAACTTGTTAACACAGGATCATTTCCAAACCCGAAAATAGTACGAGCGCAAAGAAACAACGGTCTAAAGGAAGAAAGAAAGGAAGGCCCGAAGGAAGGAAGCGAGACCAAGGCCTAGCGGGAAATATCTGGGCCATATTAATTATTTGGGACAAGCTGATGTCAACTCAAACCCTAAATAATTTGGTCCAAACCCGTTAGATGATAATGTAAAAGAAGTTTGTGATGCAAAATGAGTCAATGGTGATCTCTTGTGGATCTACCACCATCTCGACTAGCTAAAATTCATTAAATTAGGACTTAATCTTTCCTAACATGTCTTAATTGAGCTTTCGCGTGCAGACGCCCGTCGAGGACACCAAAAGTGACCAAACACAAAGGGAAGGGATCGAGATACAAGTAGGGGTGTTTTATGGGTGGTCGGACTGCCACGTTGTTCGAACATCCACATCTAAGAAGTGGATGGGCATGCTGATAGGAAATAAACGTTAGATCACATTAATTGCTTCCCAAAGATAAATTAGATCTCCTTAATGAACCCAGTAATGAAGAAGCAGGCTCCTCTTTTAAACATTGAATTCAACAAACAAACTGCAATGGAAAAAGAAAAACGAAATCAGTATTCAGTATTTAGTATTTACAACAAAATGGAGCTTTCGTATATTTACTGTATGAATTTTTTGTTTAAATTCCTTCCTGGGTTCTTTCTCTTATGCATGATCACGTGCCCGGAATCCACATTCGGAAACAAATCTGATCGCCTCGCTCTGCTGGA
>JAOTRO020192826.1:0-18218 GCA_028566515.2 Pyracantha coccinea | reverse complement strand
AAATTAAACCTGATATATATCTTATTTACAAATAAAGATTAATACTATTAGAAGTGCTAGGTGACTAACTGTCGTAAACTGAACATACACATTTACCCTGGCCACAGATCTGCTGTCCCGAAAATAATGTCTCATTCATGTCTCTTTTTTTCTTTTTTTGACACGTGTCATCATCTTTAATTTCAATTTAATTCAGTTAACTTTTCAACTTTTAATAAATAAATAAAAGAACACGTGTCAATAAAAAAAAAGATATGAAGGAGACACCGTTTTCGGAATAGCAAACCCACAACCCATTTACCCTGCAGTACTTCTTTTAGAGAAAAAGATATTGACCAACTGCACCGACCTTTTTCATGTTTATTTATATAGAGTGAGTATTAAATTCTTTACTTCTTTGCGTTTACTAAGGCACGCTATTGAAAAAGATTTCTTACTCACACGTAATAAAAAAATTAAAACATAAACTCTACATTAAAAATTCATAATTAAATATTTAAAAATGAGTGAACATACCAATTAGTTGGAGCTGGTAGTTAACTTCTTTCAACTTCTTTTTCTCCTTTTCCGACTTCACTTGTTCCAAATAAGTAGTTTTTGTTTTTTTTTTAGTACAACGATATATTTTACACTAAAAAAAAATGAAGGTTCACAAGCTACACAATGAATAACCTAATTTTGTATCGAATTCAATATCAACTAGTTTCGAACCTAAGAAGTAGCCAGATAACCAGTATTAACTTATCAATTAATTCAAGATGTGTCCATTCACCCCAAATTGTGGAATTGAGTGTCTTTGTTTTACATTAGGAAATTTCTAGGTGATTTAGAAAATTAAGTTAGTTTCTAAATGTGGGCTCCATGGAAACACGTGAATCCATGTGAAGAAATACACCGACCAAAGAAAACAAGTGACGGTGCACATATATGCTTTGTTGTAACTTATAAATGCTCAAGACGTGCACTGCATCCGCCATTGCCAACAATGCTGATGTCATGCATGTGCTATATATATTTTTTGTATTAAAAAAATTACTAGACTTGAATGCTCCAACAAATATTTTGGTGAGTAATCAAAGTGGAATCCTGCTTAATGATTATCATTAACACTCATTTAGAAAAATTATTAAAATGAATGAAAGCATTTTTAAGAAAAATGTTTTTTAGTTTCAAAAGCATTTGAAGTACTATCTACAACATCAATTATGTGCTTTTTGTATGAAACACTTCAAGCGTTGTTCATGTTTTACTTGCATTTGTACTAAGAATATGTCCCAAAAACGTATTTCATCATTTTAAAAGTGCTTCTAAATGAGGCTTAAATTTTAAACAGCTCAAAAATATGATAAATTTCTCTAAAAATATTTTTAATTATTTAAAAACACTTTTCAAAAAAGCCTAAAAAAAACATTAAAAAGCCATATATGGCAAGTAATCCATAAACATTTTTATCAACCAAATCTTTTTTTCGTCTGGGCAAAAGGCCCAATGTTCAATTGAAATGCTTGCTGAAGCATGAATCCCATTCGGGCCCAAATTAAACTAGAAACTCATCTGGGAGACGATCATACATGCTTTGATTCCAAAGGATTCAAAGGTCAGAGCACAACGCCTCTACAATTTACCCCCTTCAAGTTTGCTTCATAAAACACTTTGCATCCTCTTGTTTTAAATTTTGAGAAAGAAACCCAACCACGAAAGATTGGGTATTTTATACTAGCGATATTTTACCTCCAATTAATTCAAACAGCATAAATGAGTATTTGAAATCAAATGTATAGAAAGAACATATTTATTTTATCCAATTTTGCTATGCTTAAGTCTTCAATTTGTTAACAATCATGTTATGATGTTAATCTTAGCGAACTGTCACATGTCCTTGGGTGATATTGTTACATAATGACATGCCTCGTTTGAGGTTTGGGTTTTGCTTAATTAAAACCTTATGAATGTCAAGAATAATAAATGACATAATTACTTATTAAATTTTATCAGATAAGATAAAGATGGTAAATTTGCGTCACTTTTTAGCGAGAAATGAGGGGGAAATTAGAATGGAGGTGACATCCAGCCCTTTAACGACTTTTATATTTTGTTGAGTGCGTTACGAAAAAATAAGTGCCGATTAAATTTTCAAAACTCAGATTGATGGAGTTGAATTAAAAAAGAGAAACTTCAAAACGTGTCACTGTGGGAAACAATCAACAATGGACAACAATTACAAATTTTTTTGTTAAATCATATATAAAGATTTGAACCATCAGAAACTTTCACAACAATTGCGAACGGGGCCGTTTTGAGAACCTTCCCGGCCTTTTGTCTGTCCACGCCATTCAAAAACCCTAGCAAAAACCTTAGAGAGCAGCACCATCAACGTTTATGTATCCGTTACTCTGTCCTAGATTCCAAAACACTCAATAAAAACCCTCGTGAGAACCCCCAATTCACCAATCCAATCCAGTCGAATCCATCTATACTCTCAATGGAGCTGGTGGTGGCCTCGTCGTCTGTCGAAGCCGGCATCGGCTGTTGGGACCTCCGCACCGGCGCCGAGCAGCTCCGCTACAAGCTCTGCGCTTCTCCGCCTCATGGCCTCATTTGCGTCGGCGAACGATTCCTCGCCTCGTCTCAGCTCCGTGAGCCTTCTGCCTCCTCTGGCTCTGTCCAGTACTGGTCTTGGTCCAAGGTAAGATCACCTCCTTTCTTATGCATACTACCTGTTCGATGAATTGCCTCATTGATAAAAAGCTTACTTTTTTTATTGAATTTTGGGAATTTTTGCAATTTATTGAATTTTGGGAATTTTGTTGTGCAGCCGCAGGTTGATGTGAAGAGCTTCCCAGAAGAACCGATCAATCCGCTCGCTGCGAACAGCGAAGGGACGTACATTGTTGGCGGTGGCTCATTTGGGAATATCTACTTGTGGGAGGTTAATTTCCTAATCGTTGTTCTTCTATCTCTTAAATTTATTTTCTTTTGAGCTCTAAAATGCTGATAAACATTTATTTTTGCATTCATTTAGGTTAATACTGGTAGACTGCTTAAGAAATGGCATGCTCACTACAGAGGTGTTAGTTGCTTGGCATTTTCGGACGATGGCTCCTTGCTGATTTCGGGGTCGGAGGATGGAGGCATTAGAGTTTGGTCTCTTATAGGGTAACCACTTCTTATCTTATACTTTTGTATCTTTATATTGTTTTCAGTCATGCACTGAAGACGTTTATATCTCTATCCGTTGAATCTCCACAGATTATTCGATGATTATCAAAGTCAACAGGAAAGCCATCTGTACATGCATAATTTTACGGAGCACACTCTTTGTGTAACGGATGTTGTCACAGGATATGGTGGATGCAAAGCCATTATCGTGTCAGCATCACAGGATCGCACATGTAAGGTACCTTGTGCTCTTTAGTAAATTATAAACTGTATTTGGTATAATAATAATGTTTTATAACGGACAGATCATGTACTGAACAATGATGACAAAGTAAATAAAATGGGGTCTGGGTACTATAAGAGAAAACGATTCATGAGTTCACCATCCACATGTGGATTGTTTGTCTTGATTTGTTGACCTTTAACTTTCTTAAATGCTCAGATTTATCTTGTTGGTGTTTTGTATCTTGTAATGTACTTGTTATAAGTCCCTCAATGTGTACTACATGTCTTTTGCCTATTATTTACTGATGCAATTTTATTAATCCTCAATAAACAAAAAAGCAATGCATTTTTGAAATCGCATATGTTTGACATTTTGCAACATCTAGTATTTTGATTTTTATTTGGATGTACATTTCTTAGGTTTGGAGTGTAGGAAGTGGGAGATTATTGAGAACTATTGTTTTCCCTACTATAATTGATGCGATTGCACTGGATCCTGGTGAAAATGTCTTCTTTGCCGGTGGTAGAGATGGCAAGATATACGTTGCTGCACTTAATGCTGAGAGCCCACTTAACAGCAAGTATGGGTTGCATATCATCGATTGTTTCTCGAATCACAGGTTTCTCTCTTTTCTGATAGTGAACCTTTTGATGAACTTACTGATATTTCAGTTTGCAGTTTTATTTGTTATTCTGATGAGTTTTCTTCAGTTACACATCTCTAACATTTAACTGTGTATTTTTCGTTTTTCAAAGTAACCAGCCAAAGATTGTTGCACGTTTTAAGAACCCGGCACTCTTCATTTTGTTGTGACAGCAAAACTCTTTTAACTGACAACTTTATACTTTGACTTCTGAACAGCAAAGCTGTTACTTGCCTAGCATATGGCATTACTGGAAATTATTTGCTTTCTGGATCAGAAGATGGTGTCGTTCGAGTTTGGGATGCTAGAACTTATAAAATTGTTCGTGTGTTCAAACATGCAAAAGGTTATCTCAATTCTATTTGTATTATTGCTTTCTAACATCCATAAGCTCAAATATGTTTCATTTTAATTGTTTTTAATTTGACTTTTAAATGTGTCTGCTGTCTGTATTTGTGCCATTTCCTAACCAATTGTGTCTTCTAATGAACTATGGATCTGTTAGAGCACACACCATCTCTGTTTCTTTACCTTTCGTCCCCTCACCTTGTTCTAATGTACACTTAACCCAACCTATTGTAACAAAGGTTGTTGTAGATAATGTTCCACTGTTTATTTTATTATCTTCCCCAGGCTTTGCATATATGGTGGTGGTATTGAAGCAAATCTAGTGCAAATTAGTTTACATTTTATATTCGACTTTCACTGTTGTTTATGCTAAATCTGCCAAACTTTACTAATTTGTTTAGTATTTACATAGAATTTGCACTGTACTGTGCAGGTCCAGTGAATAATATTCTAGTCGTTCGACAGCATTTTTCTCAGATGAATTCATATGCATCCTCGAGAAGGCATGGTTCATCATTACCACCTCCACTGGAAAAGTATAAAACAGAGGAAGGCGGAGACATTAGAGCTTTCCTTGGAGGCCCGGCTACTTGCAGTAATTTGACAGAACCATTGTACATCACTGAACAAGTGATGAATAGGCAAATCAAAGAGCTTCAGGTTCGTTTTTATTGCTTCATAAATATTCTTAAGACAGTAATTATAGACATTTCGGGAGTGTGTTGGTGCGTATGTGTGGGCACTGGGTATCCACGTACCGAACTACTAACAATGTTTCATAATTATTCAACTACTGGAAATGAACGGTATATCTTCATGGACGTCAAACTTTACTTTTGGCCTCATTTTCAGCAACAAGGTTCTGCCTCAGCCGAAATGGAGATTGAGAGACTGAAGCGTGAAAATGAAAGAGCCACACAAATGGCTCAGCAGTGGAGAAAAATGTATGACAACTTGCATCAGTTCTGTGTAAATGAGCTTTTGGATGGTGATCAAGGAGGTGTCTCAAATGGAAATGCCGCTTGAATACCTGACAACTTACCAGCTTTGTTTTGCTCTTCGTATTTTTAGTTCGTATTCCTATTTTCTTGCCATATTACTTCAAAATATTTGTAGAATTTACTATGAACTTTCAAATTCATGTCTTTTGTGTTTTTGCCTGTGAAATGGTGTCAACAGGGCCGATTAGTCTGGTCCATTTAAAGTCGGCCCATGTGAATTTGCGGTTGTAGGGGGGAGTAGGCCAGGCGATTTGTTGTACTTGCTTTATTCGTGTCGCTTTCCTGACATAATTAATATCGAAACGGATCATGTTTTGTTAAACCCGTTAAAATGAACAGGTAGTATGAGATGATTGGAACTTTTATCTTAATGGATGTGTCATTTGTGCAATGCGAAGAATGACATCATCATGATGGTCATAATTCATGTCCTTTGAAGCCAAACAAATTAGAAGGAATTCACATAACACGTACTCCAATGTGACCAAAACCCAATACTTGCTGTTTAAGACAAAAACCATCCTGTGAGATCACCAAATCCATCATGACGCATACACCTCCAAATAAGCAAAACCCTTTTACCAACACAACAGTAAAGTCCGCTGCTGGACCAAAGTACCTTCTCTTCTTTCCCACAACCCTATTTTTTCCCTTCAAATTAGAGGAGAGTGGCAGTGACCACCAACTTGAAAACGAAAACACCAAACTTCGAACCCAAACAAGTGCATGAGATGCTTTTTGACTGTCTGATTTGCCCAATTAATTGGTCGAACAGAAACAACTGCAATACACCACCCTATCTTAAAAAAATTGATGAAAATCATGCACAGAGAGAGAAAGAGATAAAATAGGGGACCATTTCTCATCAAGTATAAATTTATAATAATTTGTAATGTGGAATAAGTTATATCTTTTCCTTCTTTCTTTGCAACAGAGTCTGCTCGCGATTCCCAACGGTGGAGGGAAGGTAAATAAGAAGGTAAATACAGCAAAAGAAAGTGGTCAGTTAGTATTATAATTTAGTTGTATTTTTCTTTACTTATAAGTGAGAGGTTTTTGGTTCGGTTCTTGTCAAAGATGAATTTGAATCACATTATTTGTAGTCTATTGTGAGACTAGGCCATCCTGCTTATACTTATTGTAGATAATATCGTTTGTTAAAATAAATAAATAAATAAATAAAGTGGAAAGAAACAAAAATTATTTATTGGACACTGCTTGACTTATTATGTATTGAGTTATTCATAATTGATTTTTATTGGGTTATAAACACTATAATCGAAATCATTTATTTTCTTTAAACAATTTTAAGATCACTTTTGCAAAAACTCATTCAATTCAAAGTATGTCCAGTCATTCGTATAAACTAAATAAGTTGACGGTTCATCGCGATGATGTTATTTGCTACCATGATTCGATTCATTAAACACACATGGATGGCTAAACGGCTTCCAGATTTAATGATTTTTTTTTTCTTTCTAAACATAATCTTCAATAATAATAAAGAAGATGAATGATCTAATTATAATGTTTGAATGGTGAAACGATAAATGATATCATCACTGTGAGAGGAAGAATAATGGGTTTATTTCTAAGAATATGTCTGTGTTTGCTTGCTAGGTTTGGTGTATTATTAAAAGGGTAATGTTAAGGAGACTAAATTTTTAAATCAAATTTTGTAAACAAAATTATGTGATTGTTGATTATTGGATTATTACTTAAATGTTGATTAACGTGCTTATTTCCTATTTGATGACACATAATTTAGTTTACAAATTTAGTTATAAATTTAATCTCTGTGACATTATTAAAATATGACCAGCTAGGTATACAAAAATTATAAATGTTTGATGTGGGGAAGAAGATAAGGTGGTGCAACCGGTGATAATGCAAAGTTAAAAAGTCCCCACCCAACAGCAAGATCTCCCTTCTTTATATTCTTTTTATCCAATCGAACTTCTTACACAGAACATGTCTCTTTATTCATGTCTCATGCCAAAAATTATTATTTTATTGTATTAATTAATGCGGGATAGAGATTTCATCTCATCTGCTACAGTATATATATAGTTGTATTCACCTATATATATACACTTATATATTGAGCTTTTGAACAATATTTATTGTATTTTTATTATAGAAAAGTATATATCTTGACGAAATCAATTATTTGTTCTTAATTATTCTTCTGTTTTATTCGATCACAACGTAAAGGTGAAGGGAGGTCTAGGGTTTAGGAAGTGAGGCCGATTAATCTAAAGCATAAAAGGTTAATGATTATGGTATATATATGTCGTGCTTCTTGAGTAAATGGTATCCAGCAAGCTCCTAACTAGCTAGTTCATTGCCAAATTTAGTTGAACCCATTTTTAACTTACGGTTTCATCAGGTTCTCATGGTTCTACTGAACAGTCAGTTTCCCTTAGTTCCTACTCTTCCTAATATATCCTTGTCGGTAATATGATTATCCATCGCAGTGATCATATGTGGTATTGGCACTAACCTGGAATGCGCAGCTAAACTTCCTAACATCCCGTCTAGATGGGTTAACCCACCCGAGTTTTGGTGGCCGAGTCCGTCCAACTGCATTGTTGACATAGATATAGATGTACTGAAACAATCTTTGTTATTTTTTGTACTCTAAACTAGAAAAAGTTGATACATGTGGGTTTATGTTACCTCAATATACATCTCTCAAATGAGTGAAACTCTGAAAGTGTATTTTTGAAAGAAGATGTCTTGCTATAAAATCATTTGGCAATATGAGCGGTAGCACTTCATGGTATATCAGAGATATTAATTCATGTTTTGAATTTAACAGCACATGTACTTGCTCCCATGTCACTCAATATTTGTTGTCCATATGTTAGACTTAAATCATATCACAAATGAGAACTAGTATGTTCAGAGTGTAAATTTGACGTCAATATATTGAAAAACATTCTTTATATATGTGCTTGTAAAAAATTGCGTTGATTCTTATATTACCAATTAGTTTAACGGTCAACCATAAGCTTATTTCAAATACAGTGGAATGTTAACATGCATTCGATTGTAAAAAAGAGCATTATTTACTGTATGACATAATTAAAAGGCTAAATAATAGGTTTTACATTCGACTTGATGATGATCACAAGCCACAGGCTGCATGGTAATTATATATATTGTTCGTTATAGCAATTCCAGCACATGAATCAGGAGGGTAGGCGCCAGAAAACCTGATCCATCTCGAAAGGCGTCCCCAGGCAATAAGAGAAGAGAAGAGAAGAGAAGATGAGTTTTTTTTAGGCTGTACTACCACCATACAATAAAATACAAACTAAATCATATCATATATCATATCATATCACATTTGTGGAGCCAAAACCCTAAATATTTACTAGCTACATTATCTAGGACTCTCCGATTGGACCATTGACACAGGCAGCAGACCCACACCCACATCCCCGGCTGATCAACGGCATCGTATTCCCACCGCCAGCCACGAAAGGAAAGGAATGTATCTGTCATTTATGAGACAGAGGGGGAGGGGGTTCTGGTGAGATTTCTGACACCTGTCATGTGATTGTGGGGACTTTGGCCTTAAGAAAGGGACTGGGATCACCTCCGGATCCCCCCCTTGCTGAGGAAACTGAGAAAAACATCACAACCTTTCATTTTCATCTTGTCTTGTTTTGCGTGAAATTTTTCACTATTTAAATTTATTTCTGGCCACAAGATAAAAAATGAAAGGATATGATGTTTTGCTCAGTTTGCTCAGCAGGGGGGATCCGGAGGTGATCCCGGTCCTCAAAAAAGTGAAATTTTTAGGGCAAAGTCAGACCATCACAGTTGACAGTTCCACTCAAATGGTGTTTTTCTGTATAATGAATAAACAAACACTTTCACAAACACTTTCAAACAGATGGTAGATCTGAACCCTTTATTTATCTTTCATTACATTCACTACCTGTACATTTGTGTGTTACTATTAACGCTTCTCTTTTGGTGTAAATACCTAGGTTTACGGTGAGAATCACTGAAATTAAAATGACCATCTTCTGCATTTGATTAGGGGTTTTGGTCATTGGTCATTGGTCATTTCGTACACTGTGTAAGTGCTAGGTGGGGCCCACTTGTTACACTTGTTAATCTAAGGGTCCAGATGGAAATGATGGACAGCATGCTCCACTGTGATGCTCTTCCAAATCTAGGAAGCAATAATCAGGTATGAACCTTTGAACTTTTTTATCTCCATCCCGAAAGAAGAGATTGTTTCCCAACAAAGAAAGAAACCAAAAATCAAGGCAAGGAAGAAAAAAGATCTAACAGCTTTGGTTATTTTTAAAAGATTGACCACACAATTCCAAGAGCATATATGTGATTATTCGGGACGTTAATTTCCGGTATTTCGTGTGGATGTCGACACTAGTTACTCAACAACACTATTACAGTTTTTCTTTTTAATTTGAAGTTTTAACTCGAACATTTAAACCTAAAATATGAACTTCTAAGGTTATTTATACCTTCAAACAACAATTAACCGAGGACTAGATAAAACTTTGAAGGGAAAGTATTGATGAAAACTGAGTGTCGATCAAATTTAGGTTGCAACTTTCACCTTAGATGTAACATGTTGGTCGAGAAGTCTAGAATAACTGAAAAAGTTTTTAAAGAAATTTTTTTTGGAAACCTAGTAAAAATATAAGTTAATTTTGGAAAAACACTTGAAGTCCTTCTTACAAGAAGCGCGCCAATTATTTCAAGTACTTTTGGAACCAAAAACAATTTTTTATAATGATAATCCTAGGGAGACCAAATTTTTTAAACCAAATGATGTGTTATCAATAAGAAACAAACATGTTAATCGACACTTAATCAATCCTCCAATCATTTAAAACCACATTATTCGGTTTACGAATTTGGTTTAAATTTTTTCTCTCTCTAACATTACTCCTTTTATAAAGCGTTTTCAGTTATTTAATGGTACTTTCAAACGAACCCTAATTCCATAGTTAATAAAGAGGCAGGATGAGTTAAATCTTTTTATGGCACCTATATTATATATGGTTTATAATTAAGTGCAGTAACAACGGCACTTCGCCATGTAAGTCAAGAAATAATATAAATGTATTTTATCGAGTACAAAATGTTGATAAAACATCAATTTGAAGTAAATGTACCTAAAATTGGAGTCTCTATATATTCTTCCAAGAGGACTGGTGGTCTGATCTCAATATTATCACTATTTAATTCACTCGTTTCCTTTGGCTCCTCTTCTCTCTTACCTTTGTGTATTTCTCTCCTTCACTACTCTACTGCACATTTTCTGATAAAACTCCACTAGCTCTTCTATCTTTCCCATCCCTCTGCATCCTGCAGTTCTATTTTCCATCACTTCTCAGCCTTCAAACCCTACTTCCCCTTGCTGTTCTCTTTTCTTCGCAGACACTTTAAATTTTATTTTGCTTGCCAATTTATAATATAAATAAAATTATAAGCACAATCTTAGCTATATACGTAGCAAGTATATACATAGCAATGGATATTGACCAGTACAAATCAGAAGAGCAGATGGAGATGATGATGATGATGCAAATGGAAAAAATCTCCGAGCTCTGCGGTGCCTACAACGACGTTGTTTCCGACCTGCCGCAGTCCGATCTCAATTACTCCACCACAACCAGTCCCAATAGTCTCAGTGCCACCATGTCTCATTACACTACTGACCAAAACCCACATAACAATAGTATCCATTCACCAAACTCAAACTCACAATCCTTCCTAAACCTTCCAACAATCCCATCCACCATTTCATTCACCAACACAAACCCTGCCGAGCAAACATTGTTTTCAACACCGTCACAAAAACGTGCTTCGATGGCAGCCATGAGGGAGATGATATTCCGGATTGCAGCCATGCAGCCAATCAACATCGACCCGGAATCCGTTAAGCCACCAAAGAGAAGGAACGTGAAGATTTCTAAGGATCCTCAGAGCGTGGCGGCCCGGCATCGGAGAGAGAGGATTAGTGAGAGGATTAGAATCCTGCAGAGACTTGTCCCGGGCGGGACAAAAATGGACACCGCTTCCATGCTAGATGAGGCCATTCACTATGTCAAGTTTTTGAAGACTCAGGTCCAAACGCTGGAGAGAGCTGCGACTAATAGGCCTACCGGGATTGGATTTCCTGTGGCCATGTCTAGTGGGAGCTACATATCTAACTCTATGGCTAAGGCTTATCAGGCTCCTCCTTCTCATCAGAATGTCCAGCATTTCGGTGATGCTTAATTATTGATTAAATAGTCCAACCGATAACGAGACCAATGTTAATTGTTTGATTGTGGGGTTGTAAATTAGGAACATGCATAAACTATTGTGATCTTCGTCGATCTCATACAGTTTTAAGCTTACTTGTAATCCATGTTCTCTTTTCTAATAATTTAATAATAACATCCCTTGATTTTCATGAAGAAATCAGAAAAATTGTCAGAAATGATTGTTTTAAATCTTAATTTTTGAAATTGTCAATTTTTGTTATGTAGTCGAAATTTCATCACTAATGTCTTTAGATATTAATATTTCATTTTAATCAGTTTAACAATTAAAATTTAAACTCTATAAATTATGATCAATTGAGATGGGGATTCATTACTTTTAACATATGGTCCTTGAGAACATACAAAAAAGTGGGATTTGGATCCTTTCCTGAGCTCATAAATTTGGGCCTTCTGCCCAAATCATACGGGTAGTTGAATTTTGATCCAATGACTGCAATTATTATAACTTTAGAGAGACCTCATGTTTGTAGTTGTTGGATTATCCAACGGTCCGTGTTATTTGGTCAGAAGGCTCAAATTTCTGAGATAAGGAAAGGATCCAAATCCCAAAAAATGTACTATAATCTTTAGTGAGTTGACACGTTTAGGAAACTACATGTATCTTTGTGTGCCTGGGTGAGAAAAAAATATAGAGAGACCAAGAAGTAGCAGCTGGGTCATGATAACAATAATGTTGATGGACCTTGAGTGTGCAATGGAATGGTTGGGACAAAATATTGTTGGCACGTCAAGTGTACGAATTAGTATTTTTTATTTATTATTATAAAATAGATTACACCTACACGATTATTAACTATAATATCTTTGTTAAACACTAATTTTTGCAGCCATTTAAGAGATACATATGTTTTATGATACACTGAACCACAAATTGAGATTATACAAATATAAGTAATTAAAAATAAATTAGTCTAAACTACATATTAATAAAATTCTATTTGTCAATCAAAAGAGAGTGAAAAGACATTTTTGTCTTCTATCACGACAAAAAAATTAAGGACAATAACGTAATTTCACAAAATAAACTTTTGCTTTTTTTTTTCTTCTAAACTTCAGGTGATTATATCATGTCTAATTTAAAAAATAAGAAAAAATTTCTCTCCATCTCTCCCCACTCCCACTTCTTTCTCTCTCCTTTAATTTTAAAAACAAAATTAAAATATTTCACACAGATTTTGTGTGTGGGCATGTACTAGTATATATAATAGGACATGACAAAAAAGAGTTGTTTTTTTTTTTTTTGTAATTTCAAAATTGTTCTTGTCTCACCAAAATTTCAAAAGAAAAAAAAAATTACGAAAAAGGAAAAGTAGTGATACTATAGACTATTAGTAAATTTATCATTTTCTAAAGTAAATCTTAATAAATACTAATAACTAAGAAAAGCAACTAACAAATAATATATTATTAAATAAATTTTAAAAAAGAATCAATTAGCACATTTACACGTGTGATAAGAGATTAATACTATACATGTGTGACCAGAGATTAATACAAATAAAGCATGAGCATGTCTTCATAACAGTATATTCAAAGTTAGGGAGAGAAGCAAGTAGGATGGGAGGAGAAGGAAAGAGGTAGCAAATGTTATGATTGTGAATTATAATTCGTGATAGTAGAGAATGCATGAGAAGTCCACGTGAACTTCTCTGACATAACATAGTGGGGGTGGTGGTAGCTTTTACGATTAGGCAAAGCGATAATGTTGTTTTCAGCTATCACCACTTCACCACCCTTCCGCCCTTCCCCTTGCCAACACGCGAAATCAATCCCACGTGGCTCTTTACTGCCAACACAACACAACTTGTTGCACTCTGCTTGCCTAAGTTCACTCTGGTTCGTTCTTCTAAGTTTTTTTTTTCTTTTACGTACCATGAGTTCATGTAGTTCAACAATTAACAACGACTGATGTAGAAATATTAAATTTGATGATTTCATTCATAAGGCTTTTATGTATGAATCTTAAATTTTGAGCTTTAAGGATTAAGATTCATGAATTGGAAGTTAGAAAAGTTAATCGATATTTAATTAATTATTATACTTGTATAATAAAAATCATAACTGGGGTTATTTGTACTGTGTTCCCTCAAACTTATGGTTGTTAAACGCGTGATCGTTTGTTTTTATTAATAATGAAAACAATCTAAATATAATGAAAATGGAAAAAAGATTGTAGTTTTGTCTACTTTAAGAAGACAAATTTCACCCATATAATAAAAACCCGATGTTTTGAAAGCCTCTTGATGAACATGTCAGTCGGATATCAACAAACGGCAAAGAAGATCTATTTTGATGCGCTAAAGAACGATATAGTAACATACAGCCCAATATATTTGGTGCAAGCATGAAAAACTGAATTAGCGGTCATACAAACTATTTTTGGTTCAATCTTCTCTGAAACGGTCATCTAGAGCTTTCTTGTAGTAGTGAGTATAAAACACCACACGTACCACTTTCCTATAAATTGCTGCTTAATTAATTTGCATTGGGACTCCTGGAGGCCTGCAAGAGATATAAATTCAACACTTTCCATTTCTGGGGGACTTCCACACCTTTCTAAATTTCTATTTTTAGGGTTCTTATCCATTTTTGTATAAGTAGCAACCTCGCGACCCCAAGGGGGTTCTCTTTTAGCATAAGATAATATTGGGCACCTCTCATTCAAACCCTAATAAAAAATAAACAAAAATACAAGTTTAAAGATGGTAGTGATGACAAAGTTAAGAGGTGAAGAAGGTGCAAGAAACCAGAGGCATTCAATATATCGATCACTTTTATTTAATATTTATTTGTATGCTTTTAGAGAAGAAGTTAATATTTGAAAATTCTTACAGGTTATGTAAGTAACGTAATATCAAATTTTACGAGTATACTGTATGATTTAGATTAGTTTGAATTATAATTTTTATTATGATCTCGTAAATCTCTATGTCTAATGCTCGTATCATTTAATGTTACATAGCATGAAAATATAGCTAAAATAATTTTGCAAATATAGTAAAGAAAAATGAAGGGTAGGTTGCTTCACAATGGAGGATCTAATGAGAGAAGAGCCAATGTCTCAAGGGTCATGCATGCCTCAAACACACCCCAAAAGAAAGCCATTTATTCCTTACATCCACAACATCCCAACCAAATCTAATAGACCAATACAATATCTAGTAGAAATACAAAATAAGGGAAAGATAGACAAGATAATATATACTAATTTTTAATAAATAAGAATGGTCAAACAAAAACAATCAGAAGACCCATGTGACTATGTGAGACATATGGCTAAGGTCCCAACATCCTCATCCTCAAGGTCGTCGATCAAAGGAGTAAGAGGTGTCCCTTGTCTTGTGAATACAAAGCACACACCCTTCCAAAACCGCACAAGTGCTTTGCATCTCTTTCATACATCAACTTCATGCACCAAAATGAAATTTCAATTTCTAAACCCTACAACCAAAAACATGAATATGGTTTTAATTTCATTCACAAAAAGTGACTGATCATGTTGTGGCATTGACGTTGTCTAACTACTCCG
This sequence comes from Pyracantha coccinea, assembly GCA_028566515.2. Taxonomy (NCBI): domain Eukaryota; kingdom Viridiplantae; phylum Streptophyta; class Magnoliopsida; order Rosales; family Rosaceae; genus Pyracantha; species Pyracantha coccinea. The sequence goes on along the minus strand of JAOTRO020192826.1, from coordinate 2,992 downwards.
AGCCTAATTTTTCATGTCACGTTGCAGAATAAGTGACATGTATTATCAAAATACTGAAAACAACATTTGTTGCAATTTTTCCTACAATTTAGATTTATAATACGATATTATGTTTTAATAGAACAATATACAAGTAGATTCAAACCAAATACTTGTAATATTTTGAGTGCTAGATTGAATTTTGTTGTTAAATTTGTGTGGGGGTTAGATAAATTTGTTATGGAGTAAAAGACGGTAGGATATGCAAGATAAGGGCAAACCAAATGAGCAATGGCTAGAGTCCAAAAAATGGGACCAGGATCCTCGCCGGATTCATTCCCAAGGGATACTAGGGATCCCGCAATTGTGTCCGTTTATTATATATTTTGCGGTCAGTTTTCGTTAGGTACTATTCGTATTTGAATTTTAAATTTTAAATTTTAAATAATTTCTGACCACATGATATACGATAAACGGATACGATTATGGGATCCCTAGGGAATGGATCCGGCGAGGATCCTATTCTCAAAAAATGAGACTAAGACATGTGGGTTGGTCTGATTAGATTTGGTTGGGGTCCACTGGGAGAGTGACGGGGGGTGACACAATCTTAATCTCTTGGCCGAATATTCCCCCTCCGTCTGTCCTTTCTCAGCGGTGGGATGTATTTCAACAAAAAACTCCACATCGAGTTTGAGCAACTTTTCTATAATTTTGTCCAAATTCTACTTCTAGAAGCATGGACAGACCCACCTCTCATTTTCTACTTTGCAATAATACAAAATCTTCGGAGTGGAATACAAACTTAGATGCATAGAATGCGCATGTTAGTTTTAGCCAATATGGCTATGTCATGCATATTCGATTAACACAACCATAAGTGATTTAATTGTCGATTATAGAGTATTGAATCGTTTGACATTTTAATTGTCAATTCTAAAGTATTGAACCGTAAAACGATTCAGTGGTCGATTCTAAAGAATTAAGCCAAAGGTTACACCTATGAGAATTAAGCCAAATGTTACACCTATGAGTTATGTCTTTATATCTACAAGAGTAAATACTATTTAGATGCACAAAACTAATTACATGAATTACTGTAACACTCTCTAACATACACGCATATTTCATCTAAAGTGGTCATGTCCAGTTTTGTTAGCAAGTGTATTAATTATGTAGTTTGGTTTGCGTAAATAGGATTATTGTCGTGGCCCGTGGGCTAAACCAAAATTAATAGAAACGTCGAATGCTTCAGAATGTAAATTGTTGAGGTAGACCTGTAACTAAATTGCTATAAAAATAAATGTCATGCTCAACTGCTTTGAAATGGTTCCTTTTTCAAATTATTCTTTCCAAGGCTTCTGGGTGTTGCCAATTCAATGTTTGGGTGTATTTAGAAGCTGCCATCTTCTACTGCCTTTGAGTGCGGCCTGGTCAGGGATTGCAGACCCCGTGAAGGCCCAATGTTTCATAGGACAACCCGTTAATTTCAGCAACATTCAGAGGGAAATTATATACATATACTAAAACCCAATACAAAAAACACTGTTCATTAACAGTGTCCTTCCATTTTCACCCCTGCCTCTTTTTTGTTATTTCCAGTTTGCCCTTCGTTCCCACACCGTTTTAGACCCACGTTTTCTCTAGATTCTTCCCACCCCCCATCTCAGACTCTACACCCACGCTTCCTCTGGTTGACTGTTGTTGTCTTCGTCTCCCTCCTCGCCTCACTCTTCTCGCCACTGCCGCAGAGTCCAAGCTCGACCTTTTCGAGCTTCAATCTGCCTTGCCGATCATCTCCTCTCGGTGCCTCCACCTAAACCCCTCTGGTAAATTTCCCAACTTTTCCTCCCAATTTTTTTTCTCTCTATTTCTGCGCTTTTGAAAGGTTTCAGATTTTCGCCTTCTTAAGCTTATGTTTCTGAAAGGACCTTGATTTTGTGTTTAATTTGGGTTGTAGATGTCTGGGTTTGTTCTTGATTAAATCGTTAATTAATTAGCTAATTTTCCATCTGATCCGGTTGTAAATTGGTTTAATTGAAGTTTAATTTCATTGTTCGAAGTTCCTAGCTTTTGATTTGGGTCTTTTGATGGTTTGTGCTTTTGATTTTTCTCTGAATGTTTAAAAAGTCACAGATGGTGATGGTTCGTTTTTGGGTTTCGTTCGCCACCAGAAGCATTCGGGTCGATGATAAGGTCGTCAAGGCCCAGATTTGGGACAACACTAACACAAACAGCAACATTGAAGATATTTGTAAACTTGGTACATGTTTTATCTCATAAATATATGTATGTGTATATAAGCATGTAAGTCGTTCCTCTTAGTTTAGCATTTTCCAACAACGTTTTTTGGATAGGTTCGATCATGTATATAAGCATTTGATAGTGAATACATGTATGCTTCACAATTGAAAAGAAGTGGAATGGTAGTTTCAGGTAATTGTCAAGATTTTTGGTGATCCCCTTTTGTCATGCTGCCAATTTACGGTTCCTATCATGGTTGACAAAAATGTTAATGTATGCAAAAAGGTTGTTGATGCTGCTGTTTTTATTTTTTTATTTTTTTATTTTTTCTGTAACCGATTTAAGAGTTGCTAATGTATTCTTAGCATAAACGTCTGACTGCCACATATCCTTTTGTTTTCTACAGCTGCCAGTGCCAAAACCTCCAACAAAATGGGAAACTTTTGCCAAAACAAAATGTAAATCATTACCGTAGGAGTCGAACAATACCTTTCTTTTGTTTCTTTTTTCTTTCCTCTTCCCCCTTAAGGCTCTTTTTTGGTTTCTCATATGTGCCCATTTGGCGTGGAGAAATGTAGTTAGATTCAAGAATTTGAGAAATTGGAATATCCTTTAGGAAAATGACACAGTTTGGGTTTGGACCTGTCAAGTCGTTATCAAAAAAGTCATAGGTATCCACTTTGACCATTTTCTGAATTGTTGTAGGGATTTTCCCTGAGAGATGGTTGTGTGAGATGTTGAGAACCTATAAATTTGTGAGCTGTTCCAA